>JAZHYW010049131.1:0-27703 GCA_037355805.1 Ixodes ricinus | reverse complement strand
GGTATCAGTATTCTCTGAGGGTCATGCGTCACTGCGTTTTTAACCGGTCACCGACAATAAGATCGCAATGCTGGTCATGATAACGAGCCATGACGTGCGGTTTGCCGCCGGGAAAGACGTTTGCTGCGAAGAAACGCAGAGTCCCGCATAATATAGGGGGCCGTTCGCACTTGGAGTAAAGTTCCACGGAGATGACACTGCCACAGGTATAAATTATGGCATGGAGGCTTGCATCTTGTACTCATGAGAGCGCTGCTTTGTCGCGGTTCTCTCTCAGTGAAAACTCCAAGCAAAGTTCTGTCTCAAGGTGATGAGTACTAGCATTCTCTATTGATGAAGGTGCAGTTCCAACTTCCAGACATATAAATATGTTTGATCACTTTCGCTTTCCTCAAAGTCAACATGCCGTCCCGGCAAAATGAAAACAAAGGAATTGTCCGTTGCAATGAAACGCCTGTTGCCGCAGCCCCTGGGAGTAGTTCGCTCGAAATCTGCGGGTTGGCGACTTGGTCGCTGAAACGTGATAAAGAGCTTACAGTTAGCGAACTTTAATCTCCAACCTCGAAGAGAGCCTTTAATTTATGCATATGCAATATGTACTATAAAAATAGAAAGCTTTTTTATATCGATTTTGTGTAAAGACACCGTGGACAGGGGTGGGCTCCACAACTCGAAATACATTTGTTCTGCATCAACACTGCTCGCATTTCTACAATTTTGAGCTTTCAAGTTTTTATGTCGGGAGCATCGCCCTGTTTTCTCCTCGTTAACATCACTAACATGAAACCTCGCGAGGTGAAATGAGCGAGAAAGGAGACGTGTGTTACTACGCTAATGTGCTTTTTCGAGGGAAGCAAATGCAGAGCAGGAATCAGCATTGTCAGACACATGCGGAGAACAGAAAAATCGCCTTTACCCTTTTTTTTGTCTTCTCTATAATAACCTAAATATTGTTTCGTTAAAAGTGGATTTTCGATTTGCGCACAGTAACTATCCGCGCCTGATTCCTTTTTCGAAACGTTCCGTTGAACGTGTTCCAAATACCCCTCTCATGTTGGGCTTATACTGACATGGTTACCTTGTAAGACGTGCGCACGCAAGACTGGTTTTATAAAACCCATTTTCAACTTTCAAAATTGCAGACTATTTCGGTGTCTCGCAACGGCTTTCCCTTTCGTAAGCAGAGAACGGTACCTGCGTTCGTGATAACCATCTCGTTGAAGGGCTTACGCGAGGGAAGGGTGATGAAATAGGTTTCAATCTAGACGTTACATTTTCTGGACGGCTTGCGTCACAAGTCATTTCGCGTACGAATAACCTTTACTGACGTCGCATGAATATCGTATCCGGGAGCACAAAGAAACAGCACATTATACAGCACCGGCGAACTGTGACGCAACGTGATCCTCTTTCGGCGCTCCAAAATTTTCGAAGCTTACTCACATCATCCCGTAGGGGCATGCTACTACTTAGACCAGACGAAAAATAATATTTATATTAAAAGAACTTTGTATCAAGCTATTACCGCAGAGAACGAATCATGAGAAGCAGCGACTTCAAAGGTGACGCGTAAATGCTTAAACTGTCAATCACCGTTTTTTTATAGTTATTTCAAAAACGAAACTTTAATTAGAGTGAGCCTCTTGTGATGCCAAACAAAACCAAGCAGTTTAAGCTCAGTATACGAAGTAAAACTAAAGCCTTTATTTGTCGGCGTTTGTCGCTTCTATGATTTTGGGAAAAGTTTCAGTTTCGCGTGTAATAATCAAATACAAAATTAAAAAAAGAACTAGAAGCAGTTGTGAACGTTTTCGATGGTGAAAGGAAGGTATTTTTTTGCCAGTTTCTAAAGCCACGCATATTGTTATAAAGAAGAGAAAATATTAAATTTTATCTTGTCTTATTTAATCTGGCGTAACACGGGACGAAAAAAAACGCTCGGGGTAAACGTTTGTTTTTGGAATGTCGTTGTTAACATTGTAAAACCCGAGACGCAGGACAAAAAGGAGAAGAAGCTTTCAGCGCAAATGAAGAAATTATCTAAATAAACGAATAGTTGGTTAGAACTTTATTGAATGCATATCGCGCGATGGAACGCTAGAAAACTAGCACGGAAGTGTCCCGAGAAAAGGAACATTACCATTCAAAATTTTCAAAATAGAAGAGGTTTTTTTTCTCTCTCTCTCTTTTTAGACTAATTGTCGCCATATTCGACCGCTTCTCATTTCGAGCAAAGAGAGCAAGAAGGTGTTTATACACTTTGACTCCCCTCACACCTTATAACTTCACTGCCTCGAGTCGAGCGTGACACCCACGTGCCAGGCGAGGTTGACGTTGCCTTAGCATGGTTCAGCTTCTCTTTGTGTTTGCCGGCATTCAAACAAAACCCCACTTGGTGCCGCTGATAGGTGCAGGCTGCGCCTTATAGTAGGGAGCTTTAGTGGGTCGTTTCACCACAAACAGTTCGTCCCCGTATATTACGTCACAAGGTCCCGCGTGTCATGCTGTTTGACGTCGCGATCCTGGCGGTTGGCCGTAGAAGCTCCGTCAGAAATAACGAGCGAACGCGAGTGTCGCCGTTGTCCCGGCGTCCCAAATCTTGTCCGCCGTGTAGCTTCCGTGGACTGTCAAGCTGAATTAAGAGCGATATGCAGCACGACAGGCGCTTGTCGCATCCGCTTCCGCTGCTGTTTCGCCGCCAGGATCGCGCAGTTAGCAACATGACACTTCTGCGAGGCTATCAGGCGGAAATCGAGGGACCACTTTTGAGGAAGCGCTAAACGCATTAGTTGGAGACGCGTTTTTGGCATCATGGTTTCACGGCTCGCTAAGACATGTCAAATCTTATACAGAATTTCGCAGACTGCGGTTCCGCTGAATGTTTCACGATTCCAGAACCATGTGCTGTTAAACCCGACCGGCTAAATCTCTTATTGATAAGCAATTCCGACGGGGTTCAAGGTAAGCCTAACGATTAGAGCACATTTACGCCGGATGAAATAATATTAAGAAAAGATAAATTGCTTCCTTCCTACCTTTCAATGTCTTCATTACGGTACACACTTTCATTCTCACCTTCCACTGACGTAGCTTCTACATGTCGGACTTTGATCGAACTGCTCCTAGAGGCCATCGCGAAAGACCCTGCAAAGTCACGGACATGCGGTTTGTTTCCTCTGCCAGACCGGTATGTTGAATGAGGCGAAACATACTAGAGTCGACAGAAATATTGCGCGCCTATGGTGCACGAACCAGGTTGTCTGAAACAAATTCAGTTTTTGCTCGCTGCCCGGGACAAGGGAAGATACGCGTCGAACACGTAGGGATTTGTAGGACTGCGCTTCAACGCAGCGCCTACGTGATACCACCGTTTAACCTTCTGACAGAATGTAAATTTTTGTTTTACATATTGACATTATCGTGAATAGTATTAAGACCCGAATGTTCTGCGAAATCCGGCCGATCGGAACAGCTGGGTTTTGAAATTGATCACATTTGTTTTTCTTCTGAATGTTGCCGGAAACAATGTGCGTTTTGGACGAGCGAGAGCGTCTTACTTAGTCGCATGAAAGTGCCAAAACACAAGAGCACCCAAGACACCAGAGATCAAATATCTCGCTCCCACACGTCCTGCGCCGAAACGCCGAATCGCATCGAGCCATTTTTACCCGAGGCTCTCCGGGCGGGGACGGGGAGGGGGAAGGGGAGGGGGGGGGGTGGCGCGTGTTGAGACTTGGAAACAAACTAATCGAGCACAAACTCCGCTACACCGAGTATCACGCTCTAACAGCTCCCTTCTACAGCCGTCAACACGGAATAGCGGACAACGTCAATAGGCACGCTCGGGAATCGACAACCGCGTCGAACCGACACGGCGACGTGCGACCCCGACGACCGTCCAAGACGGGACTGCCCTCGTCCGCTTCCGCTCGGGGCAGTTCTGTTCACGGATGTCTATAATTGAATCCCGGGTGCCGGATACAAATGTCCAGATCCTCAGCTTGCAGTGGACCAAAGAGAAAGCTACGGGCATGCGGAAACATCACCCAATGGCGTCTTCTGCCTTCTTAAGGTGCCCCTCGACACAACCACTCACGTTCCGTGAATACGCCGTGACGCAACGACTAGTTTAACCTAGCCAACCAAGCGGGAGTAGTGAAAGATTGGGTTAGTATGACGAGACACTTTTATCTTCATCCCGCGTATAGATGTGTGTGCCTGGGCATCGGCTACGGTCCGTGTCCAGGGGCAGTCGAGTCTCGCGTGGCCTCTGGCTCCGAGTATGAAACCCTATAAATATATTACCGATGAAGGAGCCCGGCCTGCTTTCGGTGGGCATTTGCAATGCAAAGCGGAGTCGCTCTGGGCGATCGGTCGCCATTCCTTCTGTGCAAGACACGCGCTGTTTGCTGATCGCAATGGAGGGGACGACGCCGCGTTGGCAACTATGTTCCGATGCGAGTTCGGGGCTTGCGTGAATAGACTTCCGTGTTGTCGCTTCCTATTAGAGACGTCGGATGGACTGGAACTTCGGAGAAACTTTGCTGCGCAATTCGACGAGTTTAGTTATTACTCAACACACATTCGACCAGTCCAAGGATGCCTACTCCAATACTGTTGTGCTCCTAGGAACCAAGACGGAAAGCAGAATAACTCCTGTTCGAGTCTGCACACGTCAAGCCGCAGTAACCCTGCTCTTACATCATACAGTAAACACAGTGCTCGTTGTCGACACCATGACGAAACATGCGGACATGCCTCAGGCATATTCATAGCATGTTTGCTTCATGTGTATGCTTCGAACATACCTGCAGACAGTTCTCTTTTTATGAACAATATGAAGGGCCGGTCATACAAGGAAGAAACACGCCAAACTGTCATTTTTCATAATGTATTAGCAGTGCGACCGCTTCTCCAAGCTCCACGCTCGCAATTTTATGTTCGTTAAGAGACAGTGCTTCGTAATTGGGCAGTTTTTAATAACGTAGGTTTATTTACCGTAACCGAACTACACCCTCCGACGTTTCTGATTGAGCACTACCTTGTGAGGCACTCAAAACACCAATCGTTGACCGTCATTTATACGACTGCGTCAGTTTTAACGCAGTTCTAGAGACAGTAGGCGCGAAGGTCTTTTTGATATGAACACCGTGGGCTAGTGTCATCCGAATGATTTTTATTGAATCATTAGACGATCGATAAAAAGCCGAACCATACAAACACATTGCGATTGTTTTTCGAATATCGGTTAAAACACATTGCTCGATAAAAAATTTTTGAAAAAAGCGCAAGTTTTTATTTCTCGATTCCCATCGTGGATTACCAAAATTACAAAAACAAAACCAGTCGACAAACACTTTCTTAGATTGTCCACACAACAACTGTCTGCAGATATGTCTGAACCATATACACGTACGAGGCAAACATGCTTGGAACGTGCTTCAGGCGTACCTCAGACAATCCTGTCACACATGTCTGCGGCAAACACAGATGTCTCTTGCATGATGTACTAGCGGTATGACCACGGCAGCGCCACTCTCGGTGTCTCGGCGTTGCTCCCTTTCAAAACTATTTGAATTTATTCTTCGTAGCTAAAGCCTTCCTGATTTTCAGACCAAGAGACAAAATGTAACGTGTTTCTGTTTGTTTTCGTACTGTTTGTATTCTATATCAAAGGAACCTCTCTTCACAAAAAAAAAAAGAATATAAAGACGCTTGATCAAATGTTGTTTAAAAACAACATTTCGAGCTTCCAAGATCTTCTATAGATAAGGAGGCCATAGTGCTGAACTTTCCATGTCATCCTAATGAGGCAAACGCGGGGCACCTGATTGGACACGAGTGCCGCGTCATCGTTCGGCAGGCACTCGTGTCCAATCAGTGAGGAGACGATTCTCGGCCGAACGCTGACGCGACGCTCGTGACCAATCCGCGCCCTACGTTTGCCTCCTTACGGTGACGTCGAAAGCTTATCCCTGCTGCCTTCCTATAGAGGGGTGCTGCTTCCAGCAATGAAGTACTACCGCCCCCCCGCCCCCCCCCCCCCTCGCATTATGAAAGACAGATTCACGCAGGCACTTTATGAGGCAGTGCAAAGGCACGTTGACCCGAGGCGCTTTATTTTTAGAGAAAGAATGCGGACAGAAATTGAGGGAGAGGAGGAAACGAGAGAGCGCCGGGACGTCAGAACGCCGAGCTCTGGTTGGAACGAATAGTGGGTAGACGCAAAGCTGCTTTTTGTCTTTACTTTCTATTCGAACACGCTATATAAAACACGAACGCAAAGTGCCGGACGCCGAAGTTCCGTGTTTTAGCGCGTTCGACGAGTGCAGGGGAGGCAATGGCAGCTAGCTTTGTGTCTACCCAATCATACCAACCAGAGCTCAATGTTGTGACGTCCTAGCGCACTCTCGTCTACATCTATCCCTCAGTTTGCACCCGCATAAAAAAAGGTTAATTTGTTTCCTCGCCTTAAGAAATGTCCGGCCCGACCAAGGCGAACCCCGCAACGCCTCCTGAAAATGCTTAATCGAATGGGTCTTTCAAATTGTTGAAAACTGTACAGTAACTTAAACGCACGTGTCGTCCTCTGTATATATGCACTTAAGATGGATGCCAGCTCAACCACAGCGGGCATTGTAAACACAAAAATAGGGTTCCGGGCTTAGTGAACAAAAGAGAGAAACTTAACAAAATGGTGAAAGCTCAGACGCTTTTCAAATAAGCAAGCAAGATTGGAAAATGCATCATTAGCGACAGGTGGCTTCTTTCCGACATGAGAAAAGAACAAGGTTACGAGAGCCGCCTTTTTCTAAAGCTGTTTCGAAAACAATAAAATTTACGGCGTATCGGCCAGGTTTAGTGCCGTTTGGACGAACGTTTTTATTTTTCCAAGCAACATTACTCAAAAACAATGGCAACAACGAAAAATATGGCTAACCTAAAATTACGTTAGTGGCTTGCTAACTGTTGAACAGAACAAATTGTCCTTCTCTTTTGCTTCAGTCTGAGACGCTGCACATCCGCGGCAAACGACTTGGGAGAATGAATGTAATTCCAGGCCGATACGGGGCTAGGACCTTCCATGCATTTAGCCGTGTGAGGTAGAAGTTAGTACGCAAATAAGCAAGTAAAGCACATAAACAAAACTCAAGACACAACGTTTATTTGTGTATGAGTGTGGTTTTACAGAAAAAAGTGCAGGAAAGAAGCGATTGCCAAAAAGGCCCTCTTATATAAAAAGCGGCGTCATCTTTATCTTGCACTCGACCGAGTCCTGAAAGAGATCAGAAACGGTATTTCTGTAAACGCGCCGCATTGAATAGAAGGCTCGCGCCAAAGAAAGGAAAGTTCGTGTGCCAGCCTACATTTTGTTTTTCTGCTTCATCTCCCATGCCCCTTCCTCCAAACCCCCGGCCCTACACCCCTCATTTCTTCGGCTCTTGTTTACGCAGCACTGCCCCAAAGAAACTCGCTTCTTCCCGAGAAAATTCCCTCTGGACACGAGCGCGCCATTCACTCTACGCTGAAAGGATTTGCACTGGTGCGCACGCCGCTCCCGTCTTCTATTTACTGTTGGCTCTATAAAGCGTGCCAAGAAATAATAAAAAAAAAAGACCGGAAAAGGATTTTTTTTTCGGAGAAACTTATTTGGCATGAAAGGAGGTTACAAACGCCGACGCGAACTCGAGACCGAAGTGAGAGCCATCTATCACAGTTCCTTCCAAAATCCAGATCGCGCCACAAAGGAAGGAGGCTAGAAATAGGAGATGTTGGTCTATGCCATTATCCGTTTACAGTCTTGAAACTATTAAACAGAGAAAAACAAGGAGTGAGCTTGCAAGGTGTCTGTGTGCTCGCTTTTTGTAGCGGACTGCGTGGTAAATTTCAGCCGCGGAGCCTTCGTGACCTGGGTGAAGATGCGAGAGTTCCCAAGCTCCCGTCGTTTCTTGGAAGGAGATTTGGCTAGGGTGACCTGTGCGCAGACGCTATGTTTCGAGACACTGCTTGATTTATCATGACGCGTTGCCGCAGAAATGCATGGGCTTGATAATTTGTGCACACTTGTTCCACTTTCTAAAATAACAAAATCAAGCTCTATACAGCGGTAAGTACAAATTACAAAGTGACATACGTATGTTATTCTGCTTAAGTACATTGCGAATCAAGTATTGAAAGGTAGGCGAATATTACTTCAATTGTAAATCACAATATTCTACGCGCAACACGAATGATATATTCGTCCGCACCCTAAATACATATATGGTAATGTAACTTTTATATAAACATATTTTAGAAAGTTTTCAGAAACATATGATTTCACTCCAAACGGCATTACCGCCGCTCAGAGTAGGTCAAAAGGCCTAAAGCGTGGTTAAAGGCCGACGTGCACTTCGCGCTTTCCACTTTTGCCCGCCTCCTTCTTTCCTACATTCTCTCCATTTTTTTACCTTGCCCCAACTTGGCTCCCCACGCAGCTTAGGAGAGGGAGCGCTAAGAGGATTATCCTTCCTGCAGAAAACCGAAGTAGTACGTCGGCCTTTAACATGGTGCCATTTCTCTGGCGATTTCGCAGCTCCGACGTTGAGCACCGGAGATTCCACCACGTTTTATTGCCGCACGAGTGAAGTTGCGACGGCGACATCGAAAATAATATCACACCATGGAAATCAGGCGTGAGGAAGCTGGACAACGCACACGTACCAAGCACTTTAGGGGGAATACAGCCTGTTCCGCTCATTTGCATTTGATGGTGCGCCTGCTGCGCCAGTTTCCGCCCTGGCGGTTTGGATGTCTCACCGCGCGGAAAAAGAAAAAGACAAAACAACATATTTTTACTCTAAAAATGTTTAAAGGCGGGGGATATGTTGTATAAAACGGGAAAAGGTGTTTAATGCCTATGCAGATTGTTATCCTCCAGGAAGGGGAAAGACTCGCATAGGCAACGGGGAAGGGGGAAAGAAAGATGTGAGAGGGGTTTCTTCAAAATAGTTGGCCGCAAATATGCGGAAGGATGCCAATCAATCAACGTATGTGAGGGGAAAGTTGGAGAGGAAATGTAGAGCGTTGGCAGATCATAGCTCATGACAGCCTGTGATTAAGTCACATGTCGCGAAACAGCGACGCGCGCAATCTAGCTGGTAGTTGTGTCTCTTTCAGATTCATGACTCACACAGGTCTGTCGCGTCGCCGCGAAGCGGCGGCACGATTAAGTTCGCGTTTCACGGCTACCACAATTGTCATTTTAGATTTCAAAACACTCTTGCACCATAAGTAGTTGCAGTTCAAGAAGGTTCACTCGTTTTCCGCTTCATCGGAGGAATGTGAATGGTTAGAGGCGGTTCGAGAGGTTGGTTTCATGGGCAAAATCCAGTAATGCCCGGAAAACCACCTTCGCCTGTTGCTTGGTACCTGTAGGAAATAATAATTCTCTAGTTGTAGTCACGTGTGCACCAGTCCTTTGAACAGATGCCATTAGTGTTTGCCGAGCAGAGTTGTATTCTGAGCAGTGCCAGAAGATGTGGTCGAGATCTTCTATTTCTCCGCATACGTCGCAGTCGGGGCTATTTCCTTGATAGGACCTTCCAAAGCGGTGCAAATTCTCCTTCGTGAAGGCGCTGTTAGTTCGAAGTCGATGCAAAAGCGTTGAGTCTCTCCGTGTCAACTTGGCGTCTGGGACTGGTATTGGGCTCCTCCCCTGGGCTGTTTCGGGGTCTAGGTGTCGCCTTCGGAGATCACGCGCTATGAGAAGGCGTGCTTCATGAAATCGTCGTAAGTCGTGTGTGGCTGACAAGAGGTCATGTGCCCTTGATGCCAGGGTATCTGCTCGCTCATTTCCATGAACTCCACAGTGGGATGGAATCCACTGGAATGCGAGCTTCCAACCATTGTCCTCCAACTCTGTTGCTAAGTGCGCAGTCTCCTGAGCTATCAGGGGAGCGTTCTCGGTGTCAGCGATGTGATTCAGCGCTCCGCGAGAATCCGTCAGGATCACAGCTTTTCCGGCCGCAGGACGTTCCTGAAGGGCCTTGAGAGCCAGAAGAACTGCAACCGTCTCAGCTGTCGTAGATGATGTCTCGATGTTCAAAAGAACAGCTTTTTCAGTAGATAGGGCGGGAATTGTGTAGGCTGCAGTTGAAGTTCCTCTCTTCATGTCGACTGAGCCATCAGTGTAGATGGCGAGGTGTCCAACGTACTTATCTTCGAGGGCCACGGCAACGGCAGAACGAGCAACTGTTGGATGGAGATCTCTTTTTTAGGTAGGTCTGGCAATGACTCATGCACGTTCAGTGGTGGGCGTGTGCTATGCGGAGGGCGGGGAGGATAGAGCCTTCCTGGGCTTCCGACGTCACGTTGAAACTGCGCTGCTAATTCACCGAGTTTTGATGATGATCGTGTGAGCAGATGGGACAGTATGTACTCCGCCGACGGGACGGTGTGCATTCGCGTTAAGGAATGCATCACTGCTTTTTCTGCTCGAAGACTGATTGGCTGCTCTTGGGCTTCTGTTAGCGTCGGAACGTTTCTTGCGTAAGAGGGAAGTCCCATGCATAGTCGTAGCGCAACACGGTGAAAACGTTCTAGAGCGTCTATTTGAGGTTTTCGAACGTTGACGAAGGGAATTGCATACAGTAGCTTGGACTGAACGAGGCCCCTGTAAAGCGTTAGTAAGCCATCTGGTGGAATACCCTGCTGGCTGTGCGCCCGAAAAGTGCGGAGTACGCCCAGTAGTTGACGGCATTGCCCCAGTATTCTTTTCACCGCCGGCCTCCATGTCACGAGATCGTCAATAAGAAGGCCGAGATAGAGGTGGGACCTGCTTCTTTGAATCTCCACGCCGTCAAGCATTATTTTGACAGTTTGCCGCCTGCTGGAGTTGCTGTAAAGTAAAGCCGTCTTGGAGGGCGATAATGTTAGTCCTAGACGAGTAATTTCTGCTGCAGTTCTATCAAGCGCAAACTGAAGAATCTGGCCTGTCATATGCGCCTGGTTTCTGAGTCCAACTGTCCATATTGCGACATCATCCGCATAAATGGCGATATTTGTACGCGGGGTGAGTGGGTAGGTCATCGGAGGAAGCGCCGCAGGAAGAGATGCCATTGCTAGATTAAAAAGAAACGGGCTTATGACGCTTCCCTGCGGTACTCCTTGTGTCACTTTTCTTGGGGTACTTGTGACTCCCTGAACACTCACAACCAGAGTCCTGCCCTCGAGGAATGCACGAATGTAGGCGTAAGCCCTTCCTGTGATGCCGAAGAGAGTAAGTTGATGGAGAATGGTGGCATGGGGCAAAGCGTCAAAAGCCTTCTGTATATCCAAGAAAATGCAATATATTGCTTTTTCCTTAGCTCGAGCTTCTTCGAATGACGTTACTACGTCTGCTATGGCATCTGCTGTGGAGCGATGTTTCCTGAAGCCACACAGTTGGTCAGGAAGTTTCTTGTTAGCGTCAAGTTGCCAAGTGATGCGACGAAGAACGAGGCGTTCAAGAAGCTTTCCGAGGCAACTCGTTAAAGAGATAGGCCTGTATGATGAAAGGGCAGCGTGAGGTTTGCCAGGCTTGGGGATGGGGATTACATGGGAAACCTTCCAGGCGGCCGGGAGCTCTGCAGTGCGCCATACCTCATTCAACTCGTCTAGCAAGGCAGGAAGGTGGTCCTCATCTAAGTTACGTAGCGCCTGATATGTCACGCCATCAGGTCCGGGAGCGCTACGCTTCGTGCACTTTCTAAGGGCGTATGTCAGCTCCGCTATGGTAAAATCACCGTCTAGCTCGGTGGGCACGCAAACAGGGGAGGGTTCATTGCTTGGTTCCTTGTATGTCGCGGGTAGGGGAATTGCTTTTGAAAATTCATCTGCGAGTAGCTCCACTGTTTCTTGTAGAGGCTTTTGAAGTGCCACCGCGAGTCCAGATATGGGGTGCTGTATTTTCTTCGCTGAAGATAGTGCTTTAGCTATTTGCCACGCTTTCGAAAGGCCTCCAGGAGATGCGAAAGAGCAGCAGAGTTGTCCCCATTGCTTTCGTTGAAGGCGGATGGTATGTCGACGAAATTTAGCGTCAATTTTGTGATGGATGCTCCAGTCATTAGAATCTTTCGTTCTACGCGCTTTCCGTTGCGCTTTCCGGTGTGCTGCGCGGAGGTTGAGGTACTCCAAGTCTGGAGCTGGCCTTGCAGGGTACTTACCGTCCCGTAGAAAGGCTCAAGGCGTTGGCAATGACTGTAGCTAGGCTATGCAGAATACCTGATGCTACCTAGGGCACTATCAAGTAGTTGACGGTACATGTCCCAGTTTGTGACTCTGCACCGCCTGTACTTCGGCTTTGTAGCGTTCGGATGAGGCAATGTTGATAGGAAGGTGGTCACTGCCCCATGAATCTGCTTGCGTGGTCCAGTTTGCTGCCACATCCGGTGAAGCAAACGTTAGGTCAAGAACACTATCGTTGACCTCCCGTCGAACATATGTCGGTGTGCCATCGTTTAATGCTTCTAGGTGAAGCGAAGACGTTACAATGTCAAGTGATTTTCCTCTTGAAGTATTTCGACTGTCTCCCAAACAGAGTTGTGTGCGTTAAAGTCGCCACATAGTATCAAATGACCCGGACATTTAAGTGCTATCTGGCATAAAACTTCCGCGTCCCAGCTGTTGTTGGGACCAGGAGCGACGTATGCAGAAATTACAGTGAAGTCGTCACCGAGGACTCGAATAGTGGCAGCTAGCAAATTCTGCTTTCTCCTGTGGTGAACGCCGAGAGATCAACCGGGCTGTGTGGCAGTCCTGCAGTCACTAGCAGTGCTGCTCGAGAGCAACCTCCCTTTCGCACAGGTGTGCTATGATGAATAACGTAGGGTGAGAGCCTGAAGTCGCCAGCTCGTGTCATTGGTTCTTGTATAGCCAGGACATCAAAAGGATGATGAATCAGATGTTGTCGGAGGTCCGGAAGGCGTTTTCGAAGTCCCCGGACGTTCCACTGAAGGATAGATGGACAAGTTAGATGATTGTTGTTTCTTCCGCGATGTTTAGCTCTTGCGGACACCACCGAGGTCGTTCTGGTGGTAAAACCCTTAGTTTGAGTAGAAGATGACTCTAGCGTCCCTCAAGGAGAGGGAGCACTGCTTGGATTATGGTAGTAAGTGTCTTTTCCCAGGTTGATTCGATGCTTTTAAGTAGGCTGAGAGCGATCTTGACTGCGGCCTTGACAAAAGACATCCATTCAGGTGAACTGTCTCCAAAGGAAGTTGTTGGTTGCTCATTTGTGTCCTTCGAATGGCGGAGTTGGGGCCGAGAGGTGGGTGCAGAAAAGTTCTGGGATGCCTGAAGTGTTGATGCAGCCGGCATATTACTCTTTTGTTTGTCGTGTGGACTTGCACCCTGGCAATCGTTTTGAGTTGCGTGACTTTTAGGTTTTGTTTGTTTGACGACCGTCGTGTATCGCGATGATGTAGTCACATTTTTTAAAGTTTCTTCTATGTCTTGCTTTCCTGAATTCTTGAGTTCAGTGACAGTCTGTTCTTTCACGGCATCGCTGCCTGCTCGAGTAGATTCTATCTCCGGGAAGTGCTTATCGTACTCCAAGGCTGATTTGGCGACATGAAAGCCCACCGAGTTGGATTTTGAGTACGCCTGGATCTCCCCTGCTTTCTTTCGCTTCGAGCAGAAGCGTGCTGTAGCTTCGTGTTCTTGGCCACAGTTGACACATTTTGTAGGCATTGATTGACATGTGATGTCCGTTGATTCATGTGGTTTTCCACAATGTTCACACTTTTTGGGGCGTTTGCAGGCCAACTCGCTGTGTCCGAATCCAAAGCAGTTAAGGCACTGGATGGGCCTTTCTTGAAAAGGATGGACGGGATGGCGTACATGACCCAGAAGAACATGGGTTGGCAGAATCTTGCCCCGGAAGGTGACTTTGACTGTGCTAGACTTTCCTAGGCGTCGGACGGCACCAACCTTAATATTGAACCTGAGAAGCGAGGTGATCTACTCATTAGAAAGCTCTTTGTCGACGTCCTGAATCATTCCGTTCACCGTTGTTCCAGCCAGTGGAGAGTATGATATCACCGGAATTTCAGCAGAGAGCCTTCAAGTTGAGCAATGGTTTTGTAGCTTCACCATTTCAGGTGTCAACTGCGATGACATTCAATCTGCTGTTAAAACGAACCTCGTGCATGCCCTCAGGACAGGAGTTTTCAAGAGCTTTTGAGAGCTTCACGCTACTGAGGGATGTTATTAACGTCTCAGTATCCACAGGGATGAACACAACAGTGAGCCCTTCTTCGATGGCTTTTGATTGGATTATTGTTTCCGAGCTGGAGTTGGAGTTGTTGCGCCGAGTTCTCTTTCGTGATCGAACTTCTTGATACGGACCTCCGGTATCGTCGTCTTGTTCCATGTAGTTGACGTCTGTAGCCGACGATGCAATAGAACCATCGGAGCAAATAGAGTGTCCATCATATGGTTGCGACATTACGGGTACTTCGTTCCTTTGACGTTGCGCAGGAGCTATGATCAGTGCTGTATTAGCAGCGTCGGGGGCACCCGCTTGGGCCGCTTCCATGTTCGTTCACATGGAACAATAGCAGCTGCAAAGGCTGCAGTTTTCTCTAAAAGAGAACTTAGTGGTCTGCTTGATTGCTTTGTCAGGCACACTGAGTTTAGATATACTGCCCGTTATTATTTGATCAAGATTTTAGTAATAGAAGGTAAAAAATACGAAAAATTACCAGGAATAGAAGATTTGACGTTCCTTGGTTAGAGCACTTCGTCGTCCTCCCAAGTGTTTAGAGAAGAAGCTATGACACATATTGGCCTCGAGATCGACCTGGAGGTGACGCTATCTGTCGCGCTATTATCATCATCAAAGCGAGGATACAAGCAGGGCCGCCCCATAGGCTCTACACGTTTGCGCGCGAGACGGTGTAGATTCTTCTGTTTATTTGGTCGCATAGTATCGGTGGGAAAAATAATTTTAGGGGACAAATGGTGGCGTGTACTGTTCGGTGCTTCAGTGAAGATAGAGTCGTGTTACCAGCGTATCGGCGTAAATTTAAAGGGAAGCTGGAAACACTTCTTGAAAGAAAACCGAGTTAGAGATGAATTCTGACGTATTTTTATCCCGTGAATCTGAATATTACGTTCGTTTCCCCGAAGATGTAACTAAACGCGAGAAAACACGCAAAAGCTCCGGCCAGTCGTTACGTCATACTAGGATCTTTGGGCCGCCAAGCGCGTGACGTCTATTTCTGACATCAGTCGTGACGTCTATTTGTGATGTTTTTGAAAATAGCAAGAGTGCGCGTGCATAGCTTTGACAGGCGCTCGAGAGGCGCGAGAGCCGGGATTCCGAAAACTTCAAGTATGACATCACGCCCCGGATAGGAGGGGGCTTCGGTGGAACTTTAAAAATTAATTTCTGCAGCCTCCGTGCACTAAATCGAAAAATAATCTGCAAATTCTTGATCCTGGACGCCAAATGACGACGATTTACGTGTTTCTCATCAAATACAAAGACCCTTCACTTTCCCTTTAAATAACCCCTCATGTGGATGCGTCGTCTGCTCTATAGGCAGACGTTGGGAAGCATGGATCACCACGATGGATGCCTGTCTCCAGGTGAACTCCACTACTTATGTTAAATATTTGTTTCTTTTAAAAGAGATGTATCGGCTTACCACCGTGGGAATTTAACAAAACAATGAATTCCAACCCGGATAACATAATATTGGTACTGTGGACTATGAAATCGCAGGTTCTATGCATTTCTTTAAGTTTTAGTTTTTGCAGTATAATAAATATTTAGCATGAAGAGAAGTTACTGCTCTGTTGGAAATTGCCGCGCTATTGAGTTTCGCAGCAGATGTTTGCCTTTACTGTGTCATGGTGTTGGTAAGTTTTTCGGAGTCAGAACTAATTCTACCGCGTTGCGATGAAGAGAATTGCTTCTGTCTTGTCGCGACCTGGAAACTCTTCGTTTGGGGAAGAACTGAAACAAGTTAAACAAACTGCTATTATAATATGTCTGCCACGAGTGGAACAAACGAGTGTAACCGAGAAACGCATTGGCGTACGTGTTATTAGATGCTTTTCTCGGTAGTGTGGGCTCACCCATTTCAATTTTCTCGGCGTGGGCCGCGGATGTCAGAAGGCCAATATTATACATTGATGGCTAAATGATCTTCTATTCAAATATAGTAGACTCTGCAACTTCAACAAACGACCCGCACCACGACACAGACAGCACCAGCCGCTGCGACGCTCTTTTACTGATGAAGGCTAGCGACTCTCATGAAACTTTCTGATCATCCTCTGCCCTCCCCAACGCGTATCGGGGAGTGGGCAATTTATCGATTAACCTTCTGATTATTCGAGTGATGCTTTAGATGCAATATATATTTTTGCCGTTTAATCGCAATCTCTTGTTGGAGAAAGTCAGGAACCAGTAAAAAAATGCCAGCTTTAATATTTCTGACGTGTTTCTTTGTTTTAGGACACAGTTAAACCACTTCAGCATACTTGTGATTGTCATCGAGGGTGATTATACTGTTTAAATCACAACTTAAAAAGGACTTCACTTTATAAGGCTTCTCATGTTCATATTTCTGTAGACGTCACAACATGAAGTTAAAAATGGGAATGCAGTATGCCATTGATGACATAGTAAAGATAGTAAAAAATAATGTTAATTTTAACGTCTTTCATGCAATTTGACCGGTGAAAAATCACCTAACGGATTTATTAATTGATTACTCTATTAAAGGGCATCAATCAGTCGGGTTAATTTTTTAATCAAATCATAGCTGAACTAACATTCAATGTTTTATAAAAGTAATGGTTTGTGGGATAAAATATGTGGGACCAGCGGTTGTATACAAACCACAGCACTACGATTATGAAAGCTTCCGACTTAATAATAATCGATTTGCTGAATTTTCACGCACTTGAAACGATGCAACAGAGCCATTAGTAGGAAGAAACGGCAACAAAAACATCAAGCGTTTAGTGAGGAGGGCTCAGCTCAACCGGAAACGGGTTCGCACCGTCCAGATCCATGCTTCTGAACGTGCGCTCGTAGCAGACGACGCACGACGGTAACCCCGCATTCGCATGTTTCCAATTTCGGCCGCACGGTGGCGACACGGTTCGATCTCCAGACGAATAGGAAACACTTGCATCGACCGAACGGCCTGCGGACGCGCCTTCGCCACCGGCGGCAGAAGGCCTGATAACCGTGACTTCCAAGTGTGGTGGCGCCTCCCACCACCCAATTCAATTCTGAAAACCCAAGGTTGCTGGTCATCCAGACATTCAAACTGTGCCAAACCAGTACGCGCCGAGGCCATTGTATTATCGGGGAATAGGGTGTATTTGCATGTACTATCGGGTACGAGTGAAATGCGAATGTTGGAGCGCGTGACCTTCGATACCCGTTGCGCAACCTAAAGCTAACTAGGAAATTATAAATCTGCGGAGTGAGAGAAGCTACGAGGGTACATTTGCACAGCAGAGCAGACGCACCCTCGCAGCGTCCGTTCCACCCAATAGTTCTATCAGTTTCTTGTTGCCTTTAGAAAAAAGAAAGATGAACCAAATGTTCCTTTCGCACCGCGAAGATTCACTTGAAATATATTGGTTCAATTTTGAAATATAAGTACTTTTCTTTTATATTCATCGCGGAGGTCCACCAGCTGATCGTTTTTCTCGTCTAAATGTCAGGATAATCTTATTGCACCAACCTTACAATTTTCGGGGCCTTCCTTAATGGGAGGATTTTGGTAACTTCCTCGTCGAGGTCCCCCGATGGACGCCATGTTAACCCCTGGTCTGTCTTCAGAGAGCAACGTCTCTCCAGAAACACCCAAAACAAGGAGGATCACAAACTACAGCTCACCACAGGGAACGTTCTAAGGCAAGTTCAGTCACTACCTTAATACTCTGCAATAGCGCCTTTTCCTCTTTCTGAGTCCTCCATGCTAACCAATGGCAACAGCACCAGATCCCATTGAAACGCTGTGTCCGAATACGAATTCCATACAACAAAAACATACGGTCATGAAGCTCTTACTTCAGGGAGCGTCGATTACGACGAAGAACGTTTTATCACCTACAATGGTAAAAAAACACAAGCACGAGACTCCTGACGCTCCACAAACGACAGATCTACACATCGTAATACGCTTTGAGTATCGGCGCACTGTGATCTTTGTGCCTGCAAATCCCTGCTTTAAGATCAAACAATTAGATGTGATCAAGCTGTTACGAGCTCTTGAGGTCAACAATGTTGATGGCATCATCAGCATTCGCCGAAATGGAAAACCTAATCTTCTCGCAGTCGACACGAGAAATCTCGAAACAACGGCAACGCTTCTTCGTATGGCATCTCTCTTGGGTATTAAAGTAACACCATACAAACCTCGGGCACTTAACATGGCTGTCCGCGTGATTCATGATCTGGCAAACGACATCACTGAAGCCGACCTTCTGCGAGAGATCGTGTCATCGCCGGCCGTGCTACGGGTTCCCGGAATGGGTTCGGCAAACTCTGCGGCAGTCACATCTTCATCGGGAATCCTACTGGATGCCATAAAACTCGGATATGTGTGGCACAAAGTGTACTGCATTGTGACAAGTCCATTCAGAGCAGGTATTGTGGACGTCTCGGGCATGTTGCTGCTGCGTCAGTCAGTCCCCAACCAGTGCTCAAGTTTCGACAACAACTCGACAAGGACTCTTGTCCAAGCGAGATGAGGTGTATCAACTGTGGGAAGGGTCACCTATCCACCTCCCGACAATGCCCAAAACGAAATTAAGAAAAAGTATTAGTAAATTTCTGACGTCAAAGCAACACCGACTACCTTACAGCAACAGTAGCAATCAAGGAATCATCGAGGATTTCTTCAAG
The DNA here is from genome assembly GCA_037355805.1 of Ixodes ricinus. Taxonomy (NCBI): domain Eukaryota; kingdom Metazoa; phylum Arthropoda; class Arachnida; order Ixodida; family Ixodidae; genus Ixodes; species Ixodes ricinus. The sequence continues at coordinate 8,805 of JAZHYW010049131.1, read as the reverse complement.
TGAACAAACATATCTGAACACAGTTATTATCGCAAAAGAAAGATCCTATCTACAATCTGGAGGAAAATAATTCTCCACCAGTCATATAAGAAACGGAAGCTTTCCCACTGCTAGTAAATCAAGTACCCAAATCTAGCACATACGAAACTCCAAACAAGAACAACCAGCCACGCTCTGAAAATCAAAATGACCATCACACCATTCATCAAACGACGAAAGTGTCACCCCCATTACAACCGTCGACACCGAGAATGGTGGGAACAGTCAGAGATCCCCAACTTCCTTCTAGTATCCAGGCAATAGTCTCTGCTAGAACCGCACAGATGCCTAGTATGGGCACAGTAGTGGCTGTCCTGGTATCGGCTCTGAGCAGTTTCTATCACATCTTTCATATCTCTTTCACACTACTCTCAATCAATTACACGATAAAATATATCCAATACCCCAAGCATGTCTGGTCTGAGGCCTATATTTAAAATTGTGGAGTTCTTGCTATAGCTTTCATTTATCGCTATTGACAAAAATGTTAGAGATGCTACTATTTCCAATGGAATGCAGAAGTCCTCGCGCTGATCTCCCAGAGTTTCGCCAATTCGCATGGAAATATCTTTTTTTATGTATCGTGATATACGAGTCAACCTACTCCCCGATTTTACGCTTTCTGACTACAAAGTTATTTTTTTTTTAGTCCAAAAGAAAGATTGGCTAGAATCGTGTTATAGGTTGCTATTCGGAAAGATTTTACGTATATTCCGCGTCAAATATTTTCTCATCGCAATAACAGGACGTTTGCCTTACAATAAAAAAATAACCAATGCATATTTTCTTTAGCGGTGGCATACATACCACCGAAAGCAGCTTTCGATGAAGACTGATGTATTATTATTATTATTAAGGAACTTTATTCTTAATTGTTGTCCACCACGCTCTGTGCTAACTGGAGAGTTTAATGCCCACACCTAGTTGTTGACGCCTTAACGTAAATATTCGAGGAAGACAATTGTTGACCATACAGCATCAGACTGACTTTCGGTAGCAAATGACGGAAGTCTAACGTACATACGCGGAACAAGATACAACGGTTGCTTCGATGTCACCTTTACTTTATTGTTCTTAATTCCTTATATCAAGTGGTATACTGACTTTGAAACGATAGAAAGGGACTATATACAAACATATATCAATATTACCTCTTTTTCTGCAGCTTCTATGAGTCATGCTCTCAATTACACAAATTAGCAGATCTGTCAAGACTCTATGTACGCATCATCAATAGATACAAATGATCTAGACTTGTTCTACTGTTTTTTCTTGCTGTCAATGAAGCTCAACCGAAATGCTCAAGGTTCTTCGACATTGTCCCGCAATTGATATTGAGTATGAACGCCTGAGCGCTATTAGACGCCATGCCGAGCGTCGTTATCGAAGAACGAAAAATAAGAGGGACTTGGACAACGTACGAAAGACTCAAAGGCATATTCGACGACACTTCATGAAACTTGGCAGAAAATGCTAAAAATAGTTTTTTTTCTTTCAATTTTTAAAAACCGTTATGCAATATATTGCCGCGCTCAGGGCCGAGAAACCAACGCTCGGTCACGGAATGGACCTTTTCCGAGAAGCGTTCTGCGCACGCGCGAGCATCCGATGCCCATTCATTCTTACTCGGGGCGTAACTTTTATCATTTCGTCATTGTTTCTTTTTCTAGAAAGTGCCTGTTCAATCTTGCTCCGAGCCCGCGATACTCGATGCTTCTTTGCCGAACATTCTAGATGCCGACACCTCCCGATAAGGAGCGCCTGCGACCTTGTCGAGTCAGTCTCGCTCTCGCTTACTGTTACGCCGCCGAATCGCCGGCCGGTTTTCTGCTACCTCGACGCTCGCCTTTCGTTTTGTTTGGCACAAGTTCGCGGACTAAACCTTTATTTTCAGTTCATTGTTGCCCTCTAGTCACCTTCATTCGTGGCAATATGAAGCATCTCTCCAGGGCTTAAATATCCTCCATAGAAACGCTATCCGTTCCGGGCCCTTGCGTTATCAATGCAATGTGATGATATATTTGCAGCGAAACATATTGTGAGTTATTAGCGAGCACCCCCCCCCTGTCACCGATTCTGGTCTCAACAAATCAAAATCATAATTCTTATTTCTGCAAACAAAGACGTGACCTTTTACTCCAACAAGAGCTTGATGCAACGTTTGCTTAATCGAACTCATCGTTTTCTCCCGGACCGGATGGAATCACCTACATGGCACAAATACACCTTGGATCTGAATCTCGGATGAAACTCTTGACGTTCGATAACAACGTATGGGAAACTGGACAAGTTACGTCGTCTTGGAAAACAAGTAAAATTATTCCTGTGTTAAAGCCTGGTATATATAGACTTGAACTTATCGTCTTATAGGTCAATCGCTCTTGCCAGCTGCGTTAGCAGAGTCATGGAACGGATGATTTTTGTTCGCATGGAGTGGTACCTTGAAAACGGGAGTGTTCCCCAGAGTGCACGTCAGTATTCTGCAAGGCCCATATCTTTATAGATGGTGTAATTGATCTTGTAAGCTCGATCGACGATCCTCTATGTCAAAAAAGTATTAGCGCTGCCGTACTTGTAGATATAAAGAGCACATTTTACTCCGTGTCTCAAGCGGTAATCATCAATTCCTTAAAGCAATCTTGGATGCGCATGGTCGCCCTTGTGCCCGGATTGTTGGCTACATTGATGATTGGACGATATTTGTAACAACAGATTCAGGAAGCAGCAACAACATATGAAGCGTATCGAAGTGTACCTCAGAGGGGCGTTTTTGACATCAAGGTAGCTTACGATTCGGAAATCAAGCGTTACTAGGCTTCATGCACGTGCTGCAGACTTCAAAAATCTCTCAATGTAATGAATGAAATCTCTTACAATGTAATGGCACCCAAAACATCACCTTGCAGACATGTCATCAACAAGAAAACATTTCAAATTCGCGGAAGTGATTTTTAGATACCATGATATAATTAATACCAACAAGTTTCGCCCCTCTCACAAAGCCCACTCGTCCACCATATACTTGTTCTACCTTAAATATAAAAAATATTCCGAGGCTTTACGAGAAAAGCTGGGTGTTGATACTTGCGTACATCGTCAGTGCGCATTGTGGAGGATCTACACAACATAACTACGTGTACACACATATTCACTGTTGGCTCCAGCAGTGAATATATCTCGACGGTCGGAATTTTCGTACCGAGCGCAGAAACAACCCTGAGCTTTAAGCTTTCTCGTAAAACATCGTCAATGGTCTCATAGTTGGAAGTCATTTACGAATCACTGAAGCGCATCAAAAGACAACTCGCTTGTAGAGGGGCTATCTTTACAGACTCAAAAGCAGCATTACTGGCCCTGCAATGAATAATGAAACAAGGGGTTCGATTTGCACTCTCATACGCGATTACATCACTGGCAGATTCCATCCTGCAGAGCGGACGGGTTCTCTTCTTTCAGTGGGTACCGGGCCACTGTGGAATCATTGGTAATGAGAGTGCCGACAAAGTCGCAAGAAGAGCCCACAATAACACCACAACTCTTGCAATCCCACACTCCCGATCATATTCTGCACCAGCACTTTGTCAAGCAACCAAGGAACTAACATTAAATCTATGGTGTTGTTATGATTTGTATCAAGCCCACCTCGACTCCCTATGACCCAAGATGACATTTTATATACCATCCGGTCTTCCTCGACGAACAGAAACCACGATTCATAGAATACGTCTTGGAGTATATAGCTTTCACGAAAACGTTTCTTCACAAGATCACGAAAGCCTCAGGTCTGAACTGTCCAGCATGCAACTCTCCGGAAACCATCAAACGCCTTCTGATTATATGCCCTCTTCACGACACCGAGAGACAGATACTTGAGACGGCTCTCTCAAACCTGGATGATAGTCCGTTTACTGTTGAAAACATACTTGGTGGTTGAACCTCCGTTGAAAGCTAAGTTATGGCAACAAATGCCTTGCTTATCTCTTTGCGAGACACGAGGTTAGCACTGACACTCTAAGGTGTAACACAATGAACCACTGACAATCTCATCATTTTCATTTCTCTTTGATCAACTCACCATCATATCTATCAACTTCATCATCTCATTTCATCATATCACTCTTTCTTTCCCCCAGTGTCGAGTAGTCTGCTAGAGTCACGCACTCAGGCTAAGCATCCGGCCTTTCAATCCCCCCTTCTCTAAGTTGTCTTTAGGTGGCGCAGCATGTATCTTAGGCCACGCGCTCCGCTGTTCGCATATCATTCTTACTCGATAGTACCTGTAAGATTCATACTCAGACAATTCTTCAAACATCGATAGTCACACGTTTGTGCTAACTTATCCGCTTTTACTGATTTCACTACGTGTACATGAGATACTACTAGATGTCAAGAACCGGTAGTTTGACGGTTCCAACTGTGGAAAATGACGCGCTCAAAGGCACATAAAAATTAGCAACAACGAACGTGTTTTGCAAGTTATTAGAGGCTTCTCAAACACTGAAGGCTGCTTTCCTAGCAACAAGATTTAAAAGTATCTCTGCTGTATTATCTTGATTTAGGGGTTACAGCCGTTTTTAGTGCAGTTGACGGCCATGAAATACGGTCTATGTCTTTTTTCACGTACTGTGCATGCGCATGCGAGTCCTCTGGTCGCCGGGATGTCTCTCTCCTCTGTAAGCAAGCGAATGTAATTACAGACGAGATCTTCCAAAGCTAGTTATATGCGTTAAAGCACAATCACACGCGGAGCAGGTTTAAAATTACGTAAACTTAATCTTACGGAATTTACGGCAAACGAAGACTAAAGGAACGGAATCTGTAATAACACTTAAGATCAGCTGTGGCGGTGGCGACTTAATTTTCCTGGTAGGACTCATACAGTTGGCTGAGTCACACAAGCCACGGGCGCGGCAGCTCAATTTTGTTTTCACCATATTCAAGAAGGCAGCCCCTGGGAGGTCATCATGTACGAGTGTGCTTTATATGCCCATTATTATAAGCAGGAATAGTACGATGCAGATATTTTCAACCGAGCAGTTCTAAATGTAAAAAAAAACTGCAGGCACCAAACTCTTTTTTGAATAGCGCAAAGACTCAACCCTCTCCCCTAATACTTAAATTTCGCGTCTGCAGAAACGAGTATGCGAGAGAAAAAAAATTGCCGATTTGAAGAATTTGGAACGATCATGCGAAATGTTTCTTAATTTTTGTTTCGGTGATTTCATAAGTGCGCCGAACGACTCAGGCAGAACTCATCAGTGCTTTGATCTACAAACCAGGACTGTAGTGCATATATAGCATAGAGCAAAGATGGCCTATTGAAATGCGACTTTAGACTTTCACAATATTAATGTCGCGATGCCGCGGTACAGTTGCAACGTTAATCTCGCTGACTGAAGTGACACATTGAAGGTTTGTAGGCGGATCTTGAGCGAGGTCGCAGTACCAGTGAGCTTACCCTGGATTATGAAGCCAGATTCTTCCAGCCCCTCTCCTCCAGCGTTCTCGAAGGGGAAACCAACGAAGGCGCATTTTAGACGCGAGCACTACTTAGAAAGGATTGAACAACGTTTGAATTAACACCGAATTAAAGATTATATACCAATAATTATTCAGTGTGATAGCGACCGCTGGAAGCGACTGCACGAAGTAGGGGATTCGCAATCCGGATTGGGAGGGACGTTAAGATTGCCCCGAGAGATTTTAGGCGAGCATTACGACTCGTTCATAAGTTAAATTCTTGACATCCAGAAGTGGATTTACGCATCGACTTTTTCGGAGCAGTGGTCGGTGCGATAATCAGGCTTGCGCCGAAGAAATGTGAGGCTTCTTTGAACATGATGAAAAACGGCCCTCAAAGGGACAACACAAGGAAAGATTGTGGTGAAAAGAAATTGGAAACTTTTTAGTAGAAGGAACAGACACAGAAAGGGACGTATGTGAGACGTCCCTTTCGGTGTCTGTTTCTTCTACTAAAACGTTTAGAATTTATTCCACCACAGTCTCAGGTGTTATATGACATGATTAGCTATAACCAGCTCGCATGCACACTCACTGTCTTTTCACAAGGAAAGAACATAGGACACACACATTCACCTATTATTTTATATATTTATTTTTTTTCCTCCTGATTTCAGTTTTGAATGAGCGCATGTGTTTCCTGCCTCCTATGCTCCTCCCTTTTGGCATGTCCTTTTGAGCGCTGCTTTTAATCGTGTTCAACAATCACCAACTGGCCCAACTTGTTTCTTGCTGCTTGCTGCGTTGAATCTTCTTCATGGGCGGTGGTGCGCTATCCATTGTATCCGCTACCGAGGAGACATAGATGGCGAAATAGTTTACGCTGAAAGAAGGCTCAGCGTTTGGCGAAGTTCAAATCAACGGAATGCCGAGACGTTTCGTTATGGCAAAATATCTCGGATAAAAGTATCTGCTTGAAGCTTTATGACTTGAACAGTCATTTTGGCTTAGAAGTAAGAGTAGCAACGTTAAGTGAAACCTAAAGATTTCTTGGAAAGCGCCTATATGTAAGGGGACACATCAGATGCTGCTTCGAGTGTCTGATTTGCAAGGTTTGAAACCGTTCATGCTCAGCTTTTTGAACCGTTTGTGCGATGTAAGAAGACAAACAAGAATCCTCCTTTTCACGTTGACAACTTAAGGGAAGCTTAAGCTGTTTTAAATACAAGAAGAAGCACTTTCACCTTGCTAACTAGCCTCCAGCCTCTACGAATATTATATTCGTTTGATAATTTCATGCCCGGATTAGCCAGGGAAACGCCTTCCTAAGAAGTGCAAGTTACCTTTCGGTATTTGACCGATACTAATACTTTCCAAAAGGTATCATGTACATTCGAAGAATGGGGAGATTCAAATACGGGAAAACCCTTGTTTTGTATTGTGACTCCCTTAAATAAAGTTCTGAAAATGGTAGAGTTTATATTTCCGTGCTATTTTCGGATGCCCATTTCAGAATGACTCCGCCGGAACGAAAGTAAATAAAAGTACAAATTAAGCGCAAGAAGAGCAATTACACTGGCGATCTGGTGGGCTGGATCGCACACATAATTAAATCCCGAGAACAAGAAGGAAGAAAGAAGATATATAAAAAAGGACACAATTTGAAACGGCGCGCGTGTGTGTCCCTTTATAAAGCTTATTTCTCCTTCCTAGGTCCCCGTATTTAGTCATGTTTGTATTAAAAATATCACCCTCACCCCATTTACGAGAAAAAGTATCACAAAATGACATCAATTGCCTTCAGTTTCGAGTACTTGGGGTTGCTATACTGCGAAAGGCGCCGACCCCCGCCTTGAGCCTGCAGCTTTCCGACAGTATATATCTCTTTCCGACTCTTCCTACTTCAAAAGAAAGTTACTGAGTACGCAGTATACGACGAGCAGCTGCCGGATTATCTTTTACACGTTTTTTATTTAATTTTCTTTCGCGTTTGAAGTTCAGTGGCTTACCTCACGGGCCTCGTAAAAAGCAATTAAAGAGACGGTTGAGGCGTGAATGTGGCTTGTGACTGAACCAACTGAACCTTCACAGGTATGAGCAACTTCTAGGCTCGGGTTTCTTCAACGCAGAAAGATACTCCCTGCAGCCGTTTGACTCGTTGTGCATACGCCGCAGGGTTGTCTCAAGGAATCACCGTCTTCCGTCGTTTCAACTTCTGTGAAGGCAACATGCAGGAATGTTTTATTCAACGTTCACGTTGGGTTTGCCGCTGACGTGTCATACGGTGCAAAGTAGAGCAGGCACGTGAGGGGACGAAAAGAGGCACCGTGTTATATTTGAGCAAGAGACAGCAGGCTTTTCTATTTTATAGTAAAATCTTCATTGAGGCATAGCTGAAAACAGGCACCGTTCCTAAACGAAAAGTGAGCAACTCGTAAACTTGGAAAAAAAATCGTTGCCACAGTCTTTGGGCCGATTCTAGTTGAAATGTTATTTTTTATAGTCTTCTATTGCATGATCTTTTTTTTAAGATTAAAGTGCTTAGGAATTGTTGAGGAAAATCTAGGAATACTTTTCGTCAAAGTCCATGGTGTGTTCTATCACATTTAGAACCACTTCGCTTACTTCTCTTGTCTGACTCTCTACTTTCTCGGACAGGTCTCCCGCTACCAACCAATGACTTTTGTTGTAGCATTACTGCAATTGAAATGTGTCTCTCACATTGCATTAATGTTAGGGGAAGGAAAGAGAAATATAGCTGGCGAAAAATCGTGCCAGGATCGTGGATCGAACCCGCAACTTTTGCCTATCCGGGGAGATGCTTTAACCGATAAAACCATCTCGGCCGCCGGTTTCGGCGGACTCAATTTCTACCAGCTCTCTGTGTACTGTTAGTTTCGAATTTGCTTAATTGGGTAGACGACAGCCGTTGCAGATTAAGGCTCATGCGAGTTCCGAGTTCCGGCAGTGACGTAGCGCTTCATTTCAGCTTGTAAATGTTCGAAAGGGCCCGTCCTCCAAGATATCTAGGGAAGCACTCCTCTGCCGTGGGGACAAACTGCACCATATATATAATGAGAGTGAGGGAAGATTGACAAGTGCAGCCGTAGTAATCCTGTGAAAGAAGAGGAGAGAGTGATCAGCAACGGCTGTCGTCTACCCAATTAAGCAAATTCGAAACGAAAAGTTCACAGAGGGCTGGTCAAAATTGAGTCCTCCGAAACCAGTGGCCTGGGTGGTCTGATCGGTGAAGGCGTCTCCCCGGTTAAGCGAAAATTCCGGGTGCGATCCCCGCTCCTGGCCCCA
>JAZHYW010049130.1:0-14588 GCA_037355805.1 Ixodes ricinus | reverse complement strand
GACGGCGTGTAGTTGGTCAGCCCATTTCCCAGTTGCGACGAGTCACTTGCTGTAAACGAGGCAATTCAGCCAGTGCAGTACAACCGCTAGCCTGGGGTCTTTAGCGTGCACTTTCACGCAGTAGTGACAACTAAAGTCACTGGATCCTGGGAAAGTAGCGCCATTGCCTTCCCTACCTGCCAGCCGGACACAAACGGATACTAACGCACAGACGACCCAGACCGCGCAAGGCGATTGGCTAATCGGTCTTCGTTGCCATGAAATCGCCATCTTGGTCATTTAAGTCTTCCAAGCTTCCAGGGGATCGTTTCTAAACCAGTCGCGCCAAGGTCACCATGGTAGCACCATCGTACTGGAAGCGTTCCTCTCTAATAGAAGAGTCTTTGGCACTTTGTATGCGATCAACTTGTTAATCATGGCCATCTCCGTGAATCTCTTACAATTATATTGTTCTTACTAGCGTATTTCAAGACAGTAAACTGCATTTTTCCAGTGCCTCCAAGCACCGACATAACATCTGGTGGTGGTACGAAGGTGAACGCTTGTTTCGCCAGTGTGTGGTTAGCAAAATCTTGGTATACAAAAAACGACTCCATAAAGCTACCCGTCACCAGCAAATCTAGATCGGCTCCTCAAGAACGGGCAGGTCAAGGAGAAGTTGCTCATTTCACGGACCAAGATGGCGACCACGAGGAGCTTGGCGTTACTTCCCAGGATCCAGTGACTTTAGTGACAGCACGATCACACGCCGGAGTACGATGCTCATCCAGATCGAAATGGGCGGAGGTGGGGATTGAACCCAGGATCCCTGGGTTCTGCAGCGCTAGCTTTCGCTCCACGTGCTCCCTAGCTGGTGTGCGCTAGCCCACTCGGCCACCGATTCGTCCGAACGTGTGCACTGCCAGAAGTGCCAGGATTGATTTCCAGGCACGGTTCGGGCGGAATCCCAGTCTCTCGTTTTCAATTTCTTGAACACCTGCACGTCAGGCCTTGGCAGGTGAATTAGTGCAAATTCGGTAGTTTTGTCTTGAGGACGTCCACCATATCTGACGCACACTTAATAGCTGATGTGGCAGGCCCTCGGAGATTGAAAAGAGTTGAATGGTGTTTGACGAGGCCTCCAGTCCCATCGCAGGCATTTAGTTTCTCTTCCTTTGTTGCCTCATCATCTGTCAATTGTGACAATATTGACAAAACGTCACGGAATTGCTACTTTTATTTTACGTTACGTCGCGCGGTAACACATCTTATCCATTCACTACTTCGAGCATAGCGTTACCACGATACAGCTATCGTTGCCTTCATGCCGAAATACATGCCGGTAACATACCGTAAAGAAAACGTTTCAACCAACCGTTACCTCTTTCACCGATATTAGAGTTTATATTAAAGATTAGATGGCAAAAACGGTTCGCTAAAACTCTATTTCTTTCCAGCGGTGCGATATAAAGATGACGGTTGACCAAATGCTTTTTTTTAGAGTTCTTGGCCTGGTATTGACGTGGAAGTAACAGTAACAGGATTACAGTTACGGTAGCTAAAACTTCCCATTAGCGCAGTAAACCGAGCAACTAATTTCGGTATTGTTGTTGCTAGCATTCCAAACCCTATTGTCTTATTGTCCGATAACGGCGGCCGCGTCGCGCTTCACAAGCAAAAAGGAAAAAAGTATAGAGCTGCCAAAGCTTCAAGTTTTATTTCGACGTCAATACTACAAACGTTGATCTAGTGTTAAACAATACCGTCTTTATTGACAAATGAAATGTTTTTTTGCTATTTGCTGACATTACGAATATTGTGGTCTGTCCTTGTCACCAACGTCTGATTTCTAACAGTTCATAAAACACATCCGACGCTAAAGCACCTGTGGATGTCTGTGTCATCAACTGTAACATTGTAACGAAGTCAACGAAGCGATGAAATAGCTCTACAGATACTTACATTGTTCACCTTACATTCTGTTATAAGGGTAGTATGCTTCACGTACATGTGCCTCAACATATGTGCATTCGGAAGCAGAGGTCTTATATACCAATCGATGGTTGCTAATAAGATTTGCTTTTAAATCTAGTGTATAGTATATTATCAAAACTATCAGGATGAGTGAACCGTACTTAATTGATGGAACGAAACAAAGTCTACGAAGCCACCGAAAGACAAAATCTTGGCGGAGCCGATTTGAACTCCGGGTATGCTAATATCCGGTCGGCATGCTAACCACCACACCACTCCGCTTTTCTTTTCTTCTTTTTTTGTCATATTTTGACAGGGACAAAGAAAACTCACAACAACGTTAAAAGTGCTTCAATCACTCTTTGATCGGTGGCTCGCATTTAAATGGATTTTAGTTCTATCAGCCTTTCAACTGCAAATAACCACGCGGCAAACTAGAACGTAGTTTTCAAATTTCAACAGCATGTCGTACAGACTCTCCAAAATATTCTGCAACTGGTCTCTCGTCAGCATTCGAAAGGCGGACTAAATCCCCTCGATGTGTTGTAAGAAACGCCTTTATCAAGGGACTTTATGGTGGACGGCCTTGCAGTGCCTCCATATGCTGTGGAAGCCCAGCCACATGATATCCACTGGTACATCATTCTCATTTTCCACTGCCAAAAAATTGTATACCATGGCAGACCAAGGGAAGATTTTTCCTTGGAGTACTTCGCAACATGCCCCAGTAAAACACCACGTCCCAACGCTCTATAAACACATGTTCAATGGTCTTTCTCCGCCATCCATGTTTTAACAAGTAAAGTACCGGAGTGCAACTGAAGAAAAGGTCTCCACACACACACACACACACACACTGACACGGGCAATCTTTTAACGCGTTAAAGGACATTTTATCCATAGCCCTCACAGCACAGAGATCGCTATAAAGGAACGGGTAATGTTATATCAACAAGGTCTTTGTACAGCCTTAACCTAGTGACGTCGCTTAGGAACTCAAGCGAAACGCGCACTACACCACTCCGCCTTTTCTTTTTGGCGTTTCCTGTCTTAATTATGCACCGAGACTAAATGTATCCAAACAGAGGTGCTCTGAAAAAGCACACGCCGTCGCGTGGAACGCGGTACAACGCTCTGCTGGCACGTGTAGTTTTAGTTGTAGAACGTGTTGTTAGTTTTTGTGTGTCTAATTTTTTTAACTTAAACAAACGCGCAATGATAAAAAAAAAAGTACCATGGGACTGAGGGCGCTAACATCGCAGTCCGCTAACGGGTAGTCATGTAATATATCTATATTTTTTTAAATCTCGTGCAAGATTTTTAAGCTATTTTAAAGCTCGAAAAACATTAGAAACAAAAAGGCAACTTTTATGAAATTGGCACGATGGGACGTTTCACAACACTCTCTAATACCCTTACTTTGGATGGTTTGCGCGTGAGTGTATATATAAAAAGTTACATTTGTGTTAATTAGCGAGTTTGTCACGTCGAAGAATATATTCGTTTGCTCAATAGGACTATGAACAATAATTAAGTTTTACAAAACAACAAAAGTGCACCAGTGTTTTTTTGTTTTTTTTAGATCTTGGCACAAGTTAGTTGGAACACCCTGTATAACCGGGGGAGAGAGAGGAAGAAAAAGGGGGGGGGGGGGGGCAGGGGGCAACACAGGCAGAAAAGCTGCTCATATAATAAAAATAAACTGTTAATTGCATAAAGATCGCAATGTAAGAGTGCGGTCGGACTGATTTAATAAACCTGCAGAGTGGGGTCAGACATACCGGGGTTGACAGGTGAAAATATTGTAGAAGCCCTTATAACATTACATCCAATGTTTCCGTTACATACGTCGGTTGATACAACGTGCACTTCCAACGCGCCATATAGAAGCTACCACGCCATGAACACGTGTGTTTGCGCGATTGTGTCAACGAACCCAGGAACTGGGGTACAGCGCACCAGGGCAGGTGGCCCGTGGAGCGAAATGTGTTCGTCTATGAGTTGAGTCGTGAACTGCTGACACAATAGACCCTACTCAGATTCTCGCTCCATCTGTCGTACGTTCCGCCTACCTCCTTCAGCAGCCTCATACATGGTGACCCATGTTTGAGGCTACGAGCAGAGCGTTGCTAGAGGACGAAAACCTCAAAGATGGCACTGAAAAGCACACGGCCGTCAAGAGATGGCGCTAGTAATGAATAAGGTTTATTATGCGGCCGTTCCTGTAAGTGAATCTGTTTGGAGCATTGCTTTGGGTATAATGTGTTGTTGTTAAAAACATCTTTATTGAATCTAATAAGAATAGAGATAAATAAAGAACGATGGGTGGCTGCTCCTATTCCGGGAATCCATCGGTCTTGGACTCTATCGCTTCTTTCATTGCCAGCAGTAGGTGTTGGCTCAGGTCCTCGCTGCGTAACGCGACCTCCCATCGTTCCGTCTTCGGGTTCGTGAACTGCACTAGGCCGGGGATCTTTTGACAGGCCCAAAAGAGCATGATACTCATCGTCTGGTTCGCATCCGCAGTGCGTGCATGCGGGAGGCGGGAGGGACGACGGGTACCACGCGTTGAGTCTCTCCGGCGTTGGTATTGAAGCCGTCTGAGTCTTTGTATGAAGTGTTCTTCTCTCAGGAGATTCCTGTGCGGCAGAGGAAACGGCCGCCTGACCTATCGAATGGCATTCAGTCGTTCGGAGTATGATGCCTCGTCGTCACCGCTGTCGCCGCGGGGAGGGAGGCCCGGTTGGGAAGTAAACCCGGGCTGTGGCGTGAGCCGCCTCATTCCTTATGTGTCCCGCGTGGCCCGGCATCCACACGAGATAGTACCGACTCTGGTGGGTGCTTTCAAATCAGTCTTGCAACTACGAGCCCGTTGGAGCCCACCGCAAAGTTTCGACACGCTGTCTGCGAGTCTGTAAGCACGGACGCCCTCGGGTTCCAAGCGATGGACTATGTCCACCGTTTGCTCTTCTCCTGTCTGCGTCTCCCTCCGGATGCATGTTTTTCGGAATTCTGCTGACACTGATATTGGCTCCGACTTCTCGAGGAAGGTCTTCGGATAGAGGGGTCCGGCTTTCCTCAGCTTCCAGGTTCAGCTTCCCTAGCAGCCATCTGCCGTTGGCCGTCCCATCCAGCCGCTTGGAGCTGCGCGGCAATCTGTGCATCTCCTCAGTTCCTCCAAAGTGTTGTGTACACCCAGATTCATGAGCCGCTCAGTAGGTGTACGAACTGGCACGCCCATTTCCGACTTGAAGGCCTTCTTGATCCCGACGTTCAGCTTCCCTAGTTCTGTCTTCATGAGGCGTAGGTAGGCCGTCCCGTACGTAATGCGGTAAATTGCGAACGCCTGCACCAGGACGAATCGCTTCTTTCTCCTTGAGTTTGCGTCTCTTGTTGCGTATTCTTCTGCAGCATGCCGGTCACCTGTTCGGTCGAGGTGGCCAGCTTCCCAATCCTCACCATGTTACCCTTCCCTGGGGGATATTCTTCCCTAGTGAATCCGGACCACGTTAGGCTTTGGTGTTGGTTGGTCGTCGAGTTTGACGTTGGTGTTCCTAATGGATCATTCCCAGGAATTGCGGAATACGTGCACCTCCAATTTTCCCGGAGCGCACTCGAGCCCCCTGCTCGTCACGTACGCCCGACCGCATTCACCCGCCCTCTGCAGTCGTTCCTCGACTTCAGCGTCGCTACCCGTCTTGCACCAGATGGTGACGTCGTCGGCGTAGATGGCGTGTTTCATGCCCGATATCTCATTCAGCTTGGCCGGGAGGTCCCACATGGCCAGGTCAAACAGAAGCGTGGACAACACGGCGCCTTGTGGCGTCCCCCTCGGCCCAAGGGTGATTGGCTGGGAAGTGATGTTGCCGTGCGTCAAGGTGGCCTGTCTCCTTGTCAGAAAGCTTCTCAGGGAGTCGTAAATTCTCAGTGCACACCGTTCAGACACTCGAGGGTGCTGGCGTGCGTGACGTTGTCAAAGGCTCCTTCAGGCCCAACGCGAGGGTGCAGCGGGCCTTGCCCACCGGGTGGGTCCTCCAGTAGGCCCTTGCACATCCACAGGAGGACGTCCTGCATAGACATATGTGACAGGAAGCCGAACTGAGTGTTGGCAAGGAGTGAGTGCTTCTCGGTATACTTGGTCAGACGGGAGTTGATAATCCTCTCGAAGACCTTGCCCAGGCACGACGTGAGGGAAATAGGCCTAATATTCTCGAGCTTCATTTCTTTCCTGGGTATCGGAATGAACTCGACGTCCGCCCTTTTCTAGCAGGTCGTGAACACTGGGCCAAGGGCCCAGTGTTCACGATTGAAATAGTCCACCAGCTCCTTTATTGACTCGTCGTCCAGGTTGTAGAGATGTCGCGCCGTGATCGAGTCCGGCCCCGGGATGCCCGTTGTCTTCATGCACGCCAAATCTTCCATTAGTTATTCCACCGTGACGGGCTTTTGGAGCTCCCTCGTTCGATCACCCCCTGTAGTCGGGCTGCTGCACTTGTCCAGGCGGGCTTCCGGCTGCGCGATCGTCCGCGCCTGGGTCGGCTCCTCAATCGGCTATGGGAGCTTACGCACACCTGGCGGCTCTTTCATTTCGGCGGGGCGGTCGTCTTTTCTGGCTTGTAGAACTTCAGTTCACGTTGCTTGCTGTACGTCCTGTGCGGACCCTTACACAGCGCGCAGCGCGGTGTACAGGGGTGACCTTCCGCTGGGTTAGGCGTGCCACAAGTCAAGCAAGCGTACCCCTGTGGCTTAGGACACCAGTCGACTCTGTGGCCGACAACCCCACAATTCAGGCACGCTGCCCTGGTCCCCTTGTAAATTAACACCTCTTCTCCATCGACTCGAAGGTAACCCTAAATTGAACCTTGGTCCCGGCGAATAGGATTATGGCCGAGTTGGTTTTACCTAACCTACTCACCGCTAGTATTTAGTTGCCCCACCCGTAAGTGTGCTCGGTGATTTCCTTGTTATTGAACTGGGGCTTGATTCGGTGGATGATACCTCTGCAGATGGTCTTTGTAGGCTGCGTGAGGTACGCCTCGCCGTCCACGTCCTCCCCGAAAGTACGAAATTGTTTGACGACTCCGATCCCGAAGGCGTCCTCCATGTTTTTTGTGCACGCAATGAGGACGTTATGATGGTAAAGTAGACTGAACTTGACTGGATCTTGTAGCAGCGAGCGCGGGACCCCGAGGGTGGCTCCCGCCAGCTTGTTCTCGTGATCCCTTAAGTTTAGCGACTTTCTGGGCTTGATGACGACCTTGTATTTGTAGTCCTGCAGGATGGGCAATCGTAGAATATCCTTGAATGCCGCCAGCTTCTCGCCCCTAACCCGGGTGGGGGCTTGTTGTTTCCGCTGCTGCGGGTTGATGTCCTTATGGTAGGCTCTGAACCAGGTGTTGTCGCTCGACTGGTCATTCTGATCTTTGGACTGGTCCTTGCTATCCTCCTGCCGCCGCTGCTGCTGGTGCTGTGAAGACTCGATAGAGCTGTACTCTATCGTAGTGGGCTCATATCTGCTTATTGATGTCGACGTTATTTGGCGGAAGAGACTAGTCTTCTAGCTAAAACCTAACATTAAGCTGAGCTCTTTCTCTCTCTTCGGGCCGGCGAGACGTTACTTGTGCCAGGCCTAAGTAGGCCTTGCGCGTGTCTACGGCGACAAAGTATTTAAAAGTCCCGTGACCCGAAATATATTGGACTCACCGGGCTGATGACGACGTCAAACAGATCTTTGCATCTTAAAAATATCCGCATTCACGTTTTTCATCGCAGTAGGTCTTCAAACCGCTGAGATCAGAAATGTTCGAGAAGCAGAATTAGATAGCATCTAATTCAGCCAATGTCGTCTCGTCGTCTTCTCTCGGTGAAATGTGGACTCAAAATGTTTTCTTTCTCGGAGTACTATTAACGTGTGCAAAACTTACGTTTTGAAAGTGCTGGATATGTCTGCAACTGTATCGTGATTCTGTGGGTGTTTCACGGTTTGTGACATTGGCGATTGTGGCTTAATTATTTAATTTTGAAACTTTACTTGTGTAAGGAGGACCCGGCAGACCCAATGTGTAACGAAAGTATTCGCAGGGCTGAAAAGTCTTTTCCTCTCGATATTTTAGTCATTGTAAAAAGATATCGTGCCTAGGCAACCAATTACAGTAGCGCGTTTAAAAAAAAAGAACTTACGGAGGGGGGGGGGAAGCTAATAGTTGTCAGCAGTTAGCAGTTGAACAGAAAGTCAGGGCGCAAACAAGCTGGTGGACATTACTAGGCATAACTCAACCCCGAAACTGCAGGAAGGAAAACGACACACACACACACAAGTGTCAGCTGTCTTAAGCCTGGTTCAGACAGTTGCGGTTGACTGCGTTTGACTGTGTTGCGGCCGCGAGAAACCAGGACATCCCTGCTGCTTATATCGCGCGCCAAGATGATTCCTTGAATTGGATTCCACGCTTCCATACGAAGCACAGATGCGCCAGTGACTCGCTTTCGGTTCTCGACGCAACGCAGTCAAACGCACTCAAACGCAAGTGTCTGAACCGGCCTTTAGAGTCTTTGTGTGTGCGTGTGTCGTTTTTGCTTTTGCAGTCTGGGGGTGGAGTAATACCTAGTAACTTAGAGTTGTTCAATCCCGTGTTCTGACCGTTTGTTTTGCACGCACGCGCGCACACACACGTGT
This sequence comes from Ixodes ricinus, assembly GCA_037355805.1. Taxonomy (NCBI): domain Eukaryota; kingdom Metazoa; phylum Arthropoda; class Arachnida; order Ixodida; family Ixodidae; genus Ixodes; species Ixodes ricinus. The sequence goes on along the minus strand of JAZHYW010049130.1, from coordinate 5,959 downwards.
ACAGTTGAGCGCGGACGCGCACAAGCACAAACACGCAAACACACATACAAACACACAAGGTAGTTGCGCGTGCGAACATCCAGGTATCGCGTACATGTGTACGTGCGCGCGCAAGAGCATGCACGCGCATACGCACTCACTCAGCTACAGGCATACGCACACAGCGGTGCGCACAGGGACACTGAAGTCGCAATGATAATGTTTCCTGAGACAATGAACGTGATTTTCAATTTTTGACAGCTGATAAATCGTCTTATTCGCATTATATTTGCCACTGCGTTTAGGGAACCATTCTTTTAGTGTTAGATTTCTTATAGGGGAATATTGCGGGAGTTAGGATTGCTCTCACGCAGAAGGTTGGTGCACGACAGAGAAGTAAACGTGTGAGGGATGGTGGGACGAAAAGTATACCTCGCATATCGATTGAATAGTTGAACTATAGTCGGTGACAGGTTAAGAACGAAGTGAAAGCTCCTCCCACCTCTTTCCACTTCAGCGGTGCGAACGGTGGAGAGGAGGCGACCTCCTCTCGTCCATTCGCACCGCTGAAGTGGAAAGGGGCGGGAGGAGCTTCCACTCTGTTCTTAACCTGTCACCGAGTATAGTTTTACACGAGGACGTGTTTCAGGCTCAGGGTTTGCCTGGTTCACACTCTAAGAAAAAGAGGGTGTATTCTTACACCCCTTGTTCCATATACGACACCTCAAAACTTCAGTTCGACGTACAGCGCGCTGACGTCGAACCGACGGTACCAAGTTTCAGGAGCGGCTTGATAGCCGAATGGTACAACTTATTCAAATAGCCAATGTACGTGTGACTCACTAAAAAAAGTAATGGGGGTTTTCTCGGCCCTTATGCGAAACCTTAGTGTTGTTGTTTTTTTCTCTAGTCTTTGATACATACTTTAACTGTTTAATGAGGTATATATAGGATCTCAAGCTCCTTGTAAAAGTTGGGCCCGTCTGTTCGACGTCAGTGCGCTGTACGAAGAAATGAAGTTTTGGGGTAGTCGTATATGGGACACGGGGTGTAAGAATATGCCCTTTATTTCTGAAAGTGAAACACGGCACTTAGGTCTCTTTGTTTGCAACAATACCTAAAAAACAAGCTAGCTGGTGGTGATTTATGGTAACAAAACCCGAGACTCAGGAACACAGAACGGGACGTTATACGTTTTATTTTTATTTATTTGTTACGTGTTAATTTGTTTACTTGTTTGTTTGCTGGCTTGCTTGTTACGGTTGTTCTACAGCGCCCAATGGGGTTCCAAAGTTTCAGCTTGTTATTTACATTGATTTGAAACGAAGAAACAAGTAAGAAATCGGAAAACTAAGCCTTTTACTCGCGACATTTAAGCAGAACAAGTAGTTTTGAGCTACTAGTACGTCTGTATTTCTAAAAGTTTTAGGTGGTAGAGAAAATCAAAGTCCCTGTCCTTCCGATATATATATATATATATATATATATATATATACAACAGGGTCGCTAAACTCGTCAAACACAAAGTTGGGCACGAAGTTCGCAGAGCGTGCTGATTGGACACTCGCGACGTTGGCGTCACGCGGGACGAGATGTCAATCATCCAAGCTCTCTCGGTGCTCGAATTCCAGCGAGAATGTTAGGCACAAAGTTGTAGCGAGCTTCATCGGAGCGCGCGCGAGCAACACCGTGGGGCCAGCCGATTGAACGGGCTGCACTGATGACGTCGCGCCTGCGTGTCCCTACATCCCTACGCCGCGATAGAATCAATGAAACGCAGATTGTACCTAGGCGGGCTGTAAATACTCTGAACTTTGTCGCCGCAAGATTGTCGTTTGTGGAAGTTATTGGTGACGACAAAGTGACGTTTCACAACTTTGGGAAGGAGTTATTTGAGGCCAAAATCTTCGCTTCGGAATCGAGGCGAAGATTAAACTTTGTGATATTGTGGAGCCGTGCGCGGTGTATGCGGTCTTAGAGCTCATCTTCCGCCACTGTTAACAACGCCACCGGGGTCACCCACAAGCGTTATGTATAGAGACGTCGGTAATGTCTGAGAGATGAGGGGGCGAGGGGGGATGGCGAGGAAAAGCCGTGGAACGGGGGAAAAAAAGGTATAACCAACACAAACACACACTCAAATAGGGGTAAGGAAGGGCCATAGAAATTGTTCGGGAGAGAGAGAGAGAGGATGGGGTGATAGTAGTGAAGAAGGGGGATATCCCTTCCCCCGAATTCTTAGAGCGCAACTCTTATGCGCCCGTTTCGAGCTTGATCGGCGTCGCCGTCGGCGTAACCGCGCGCGCGTTGCATTATGGGACGTTTTTTCACTAAATTTAGCGGGGAAATTGACGTCACGTAATTTTAACATCAATTAGGTTTCCCCGCTAAATGAGAGGCAAGCAGGATAGGAAGAGAGGGGGGGGGGTGGAGGGGCATACCCTCCCTTCCGTACCCTCCCCTCCTCCTCCTCAAGAGCTGCGCTTTAATTCGACATTACAGAGAACTGCAAACGTCTGTCATTTTTTTTTTATTATAACTCTCTGAAATGCTATAGTCCGGGGCTGGGGCGATATCCCCTCCCCCCCCCTCCCCCCTCTTTACACCCTTATGCCTTTTGCGCTCCCTTTTTCGACGCCACTTGGGGGGGGGGGTGAATCGCCCCCTCCCCGTTCTTCTGTTTCGACGACCCTGCTTAGAGGCGTTCTAACTGAGCGATGACGAGGAACAGCACAGCGTGCAATTTTCGAAATTATGGTTCTAGAGATTCTGGAATTAAAACGGGGCGCGTTCCATGAACTTACGAGCGGCCATGGCAGACTTTCAATCGAGAGGCTCGTGCCAGGGCTCGTTGTGTGCAGGCGCGTTCAGTGACGTCCTTTTATAGTTCATAACTCTGACGTCAGGGTCAGGATTATCAGTTGTGAACGACAAATTTGATGGTGCGTGTTCGAGTCGACGGTGAAAAGTTTGGTTGTGTACGAAGAAAGCTTGGTGTTCTCGCGTTCTCGAAACATCACCGTCAATATTGACAAACTGACATTACTCTTATTTCAGTTGATGAATGCAGAATTAATCCCAGTTTGGCTAATCTTTGAAAGTCTATCATAAAATTATTTTATCTCCCGCTGATGGGGGACAACTGCCCGGAAGCCAAATCCGTCCAAAAGTGGACAATGCTACTCCGCTGGTTGTTATCTAGCCACGTCGGGCTACACTCTGATCAAATTCAAAAGGCCGAGATAAATAAAAGGGACGACAGGGACGTTTTTTTAGTAAATTCTGCTTTATCGGCGGAGATAAGAACGATGCCAGACTATCAACTTTGACGGTGTCGATTTTAGAATGCAATTACCCAAGCCTCCGCTGTGCTTTTTAGAGACCATCAAGGTCGCAGCTGATAATCTTCATCGTGACATTATACGTGTACGAACCACGTTCGTCTCCGCGTGCTTTCTCGTGCTGCTCTAGCTCGGCGCCTAGGGAGTAGTAGGGATTTTTCGCCCTTACAATGAAAAACGTCACGAAGATATACGGATCTGCGGGTTTGTGAGAAAAGAAAACTTCGCAGCAATCTTTCAGCTCCTCCCCCCGCTATGTCATAACACAAAGAAAGTTGTGTCTGACGAGTTTAGCGACCCAGGCATGGTGACGGAGGCCGCAGGCGTGGGTATATAACTGGGAAAGCAAATTCGGTGAAAACAGCAACAACGGACGATTTCTGACGTTAGGCCGGAGTCCGGCTTTCGTCAGGAAGCTTCCTGACGAAGGCCGGACTCCGGCGAAACGTCGAAGAATAAATCGTCCGTTGTTACTGTTTTCACCGACGGTTTTTTCTTCCCCAGTTCTCTATATATATATATATATTGTAAAGAGAACAGAAAAAAGAAAGCCACAACAACTGTGAGCGCTTATTTTGTTTTAATTTAGCCAAAAACTGACCGCTAGCTATGAATATTAAAAAAAATATGACGTGTTATCCTTAACCCTTTAGGTACTCGCACATACACGCGAATGAAGCAAACATAAATTGACAGGTTTCAACCCTTCTTAGGTATCCGTAAAAAAACAAAGCCAGAAAAATTTCTATAACAGGTTTTCAGTGGAAGATAAATTATGCTTTGAGAGAAATCGACGACGTGATAACTGCATCACCCATTATACCTCTGAAATTTAACCTTCCATTTTTCGCCCACGCCGTCAACAAGTAAACACCTACGTTCAACAAAAAGTTTTTTTTTTTTGGGGGGGGGGGTGGGGGGATTATTGCAGTAGGAAACTTCCCAGTGCCGTCGTAACGGGAAACTAAAAAGAAGGGATGGGGGGGGGGGGATCGATGACATTTCATATATCTTTAGCAAACAATTAGAGGGATGCTGAAGGAAACCTCCCCGCCCCTAAAATCACTTCCGACGCGCCCAAAACTTCCCCATGTGGCACGTTCCTCCGTCAAATATACGCTTTTTAAAGGTCGCTGCAATGCATGTATTTCTTGGTCACACACTCTGGGCATAAATTGGACACGAGAGCCTGCGTCAGCGTTCGGCGAGGACTCGGACCCAATCGCGCGCTTTGTGTTTGATGGATGGATGGATGTTGAATGGCTATACTTTTCGTTATGGGTGGTAGCTTGCGCCACTTAGCCTAAGTCTAAAACGACCAACTGCAATGGCAGACCGCCAATGTTGCTGCGACCGATTTCTGAAAAGGTCTAGTTGGTCGTACGTTCAGCTTGTTCACGGAGGCGCTTTGTGCTCTCTGCTTGTTCGTTCGCGCGCTAACACCGCCGGTGCCCGCTGGGTTGCTTTCCTTCAGGAGGGCGCCGATATCTCCGCCCGTGGAAGATGCTCTAACGACACCGACAGCCACGTGGGCTCTGCAACCTCCCTTCCGGTGAGTCGAGCAACTTTTTCGGTTCTCCTCGCGATCTTCCCGTGGAATGGAAACACCCGTTGCCGCCTCTGGTCGTCGCTTGAAACCCGCCGTCCGATCTCCAGAAGCCCGCACAAGCTGTACCCAATGCCAGACCGCAACGACGGTCCCTTCAATTTCCGCCCCGTGACGTCACAAGTGAGGAACGCCACGGATAACCGCGATCCTAGCGGTGGTGGGACACGACGGTTGATGGGGACGCAGCAAGTTCCTGTTCTACTGTACTCTCGATGCGTTTGGTCATCTAAACAGAAGTTTGACAAGCAGAAGTTGTGGAACGCCTGGACGCGTATGCGACACGTAGACGTCAGCTACGCTGTAACGTCTACAACTAACCACCAGAGTCGTGACAGATCCGTAGTGTTCTAGAATGCCCCGGTGTTTCGCCCCAGAGGCGTCTGAACTGTCCAGAAGACTGGGGGGGGCGGGGGGGGGGGGCGACGGCGATTTTGCGCTCCCTCCCCGAATCGTTTCCGTTAAATTTCTGAACTGTCCGAAGGGCGGTCGCCCCTCCCCCCCTGCTTCCTGTTCCGACGCCAGTGTTTCGCACTGTACAAAACATTTAATAATAAACAAATTAGACGTGGCATGTTCATGCAGTGTTAACGATTACTGTGAAAATACCTAAAGTGTAAAAGATTTACTAAAAAAAAATCAGCACCCACCAAGGAAGGTGTAGGTGGGAGCAGAACGCTGCAAAATCCTTGCATTGGCGGTCCTGACAGAAGGAACGAGAAAAAGAGCAACAGAAAAGCGGAGAAAGAAAGCAGACGAAAAGTTAGGCGTATCCGTTTTGCCGCGACGAGTTGCAGCTGAAGAGTGCTGTCAACTTCATTTATTTTTGTACAATGCGCGACGCCCGTGTCCCCGTGTAAAATAAAGCTAGAAAACAACTAGGTATAAAAATTACGAATTATGTTTTGCATCTTCTTTGTGTATGTTATATTGTCGCAAGTAGTATGGGCCCACTAAGGACGGAGACCACCGATGTTGGCGTCCATGCCCCGCCGTTTCGAAGCCGCCAAACTGCATTGGAAGATGGTGGACC
>JAZHYW010049128.1:0-137003 GCA_037355805.1 Ixodes ricinus | reverse complement strand
TGCCTAACTAACAAAAGTCTGTCAACCAAATTTTTTTAGCAATCTGGCGTCTTCCAGGGTTTGAACTAATTTTATATTAATTATTTAATGGCAACATAAGAACGTAGTACTTCATTGCCCCAAACTGTCAAGTTCTATCATGAGTTTAACAAAAAATGCATAAAAGGAAGATATACGACACGCGGATTTATGCAGCGATGCTTAAGCCTCCTCAAACATTGGGGCAAGGAATGAACAAATATGTTTCATTCTATGCAACTCCTTTGGTTATATGGCCCAAGTCGGGTCGCTCTCCAAGAAATAAGTAATTGTACAGCAATCGTCCATTACTTTTAAACGGTAATTTGTAATTGTAACAATTACTTTTCACATAGTAGTAATTGTAGTTGTAGTTAAACTACTTTGCTGAAGCAAAGTAATGGTAATTGTAATTAAATTACATTTTGTGAGAGTAATTTACCCATGTATGCCGCTGACTAACACCCCGCGCCATGGGTAAATGCGCGCGCCCGTGTTTCGCGCGTACATAGATGCCGCCTCCTACATGGAGATGCCGCCTCGAGAGATTTTGCTTGCTGGCTTTACGCGGCCCAACGGCAACTCCAGCGCTCCACCACGCGGAAAGTTGGGGCTTGTATTGGAAGCCAAACCGAACTGCTCGTTCCCGAAACGAATATCGACAGCCGCGGCGCTCGTGTCCCTTTGCAATGCGCCGCCAGAGACTTCCGCCGCGTAGCGGCGTGAACGCGATCGGCCCTTTTCAGGCATATCAGAAATACGCGCCGTTGCCGACAGCCAGACTACGCCACGGCGGGGTCTTCTTTTCTGACTAGCGCAACGGATTTGCTTGCTGGCATTACATGGCCCGACGCTTTAGCGCTCCACCACGCGCGGTGCTGGAGCCGGTATTCGCCGCCAATCCTAACTGTTCTTTACCGCCAAATGTCGTCAGGCCGCACCGCTCGTAAAGTCACCTTGTAATGTGCCGCCAGCAGACTGTCCGCCGCGGTAGCGGTGTAGAGGCGATTGGCCTTTGTTCAGGCGCATTGCGCGCCTCGGTTTCCAGCTACGCATGCGGCGCGCGCGCGCCCTCTTTCTGACTAACGCATCGCTCCCGCACAGGCGGCAGAGAGGAGGAGAGGCTCGCGGCATGGGTCAACGTGCGCCTGTGTTTCTGAGCGCACAAAGATACCGCCCCTTAGATGACCCTTTCGCGCTCGTCGTTTGTTGTAGCTTGTTTGCAGCCGACTGTTACAAAGCGAGGACGCCGGCGACATAAACCCGTAGAATAAGTAACAAAAAACGTTATCGCGATTCTGCTGTTCGTAAATATATTGTTATTATACTTTGCAAAATTTCCTCTCGAAAAATAAGTAAAAATTGCCCCACTGGACGAAAAAAGGAACGCCGTTCCTTTTTCCGTTCCAGTAAAAATGTAACGAGTTCCCGTTCCAGTTCCACCGTTGCAGAATGGAACGGCGGCGTTCCTTCGTTCCTCCTAAAAGGAACGCGTTCCAGGAACGCCGTTCCGTACAACACTGGATTCATCCGCGGTACCAAGCACGCCAGCCGGGCCCAGCTCAGGTATTGGACACGAGTACTGCGTCATTCGGACGTGTGCGCTCGTCAACAATCAATCCGTCAACAAATACTTGATTCGGGTTCGTGGCATACGAGTTCTCAGTGTCCGTGGTGCACTTAAAGGGTAACTGCAAAAAGTGTTTTTTAAACAACCTAATTGGGACAAGCATGTCACAAAACAAATCTTCCAAAAACAATTTTCTAAATATTTACCCACAGAACGTAATTTTGATTCAACCTCTCCGCATTTGAAACTCCTCTTTTGACGCCCGCGGAGTGGCTGGTATCGTACTCCGTGACGTAAGCAAACTCTGTGACGTGTAATAGGAACTTTGTGGCGCGCGATTCAAAACGAATAGCCGCAAACTAAAATCAGTCCTGCCAATAAATATTGCTGTAAAATTTTGTTTTTGCGGAAAAATTGTTTTGTGACATGCTTGTCCTAATTAGGCTGTTTAAATACACTTTTTTCTTTGCAGTTACCCTTTAAGCTCACGGTGGTAGCTTTGAGTCGTCGCATTACAAAACCAACGCCGGTAAAGCCGACGACATGACATTACTCTTCTTTACGTCGACTAAAGCAAAATCAATCAGACCGGCCAGGTCGTAGACGGCCGACCGCGTCGGCAAGAAGACTGGGAGGGCTGTCGCTGCAGATCAACATTTATCGACGATTGCATCAGACGCAAGGAACACGGACGGCTAACCTCGCCGGCCCTCGGACGGCTGGGAGAACTTCCGCTTCCGGTGAAATACTACGTCACGACCACGTGATTTCTCCCTACATTTCGCCTTTGGGCCGAGGAGGAAAGCTGTAGGTAAAGTCGTGATTTGAGCTAGTTGGTACTTCAACGGATAAAACAGCGCACATAACACGGAGGAAGAGAAAAGGAGAGGTAAGGAAACAGCCTTTTTCGTTCTACCTGTCCTTTTTCTTCCTCCGTGTTCTATGCGCTGTTTTATCATGTAGGAGAAAGCTAATGAGGAAGAAGCTGAAAACTCATTTCACGGACCCTTTAGATCTCTAGAACCAAGTGCCGCACAAGAACTCGCTAAGTATTTTTTACTCTTTTGGCTGTTGCAACGTTTAATAGCGAAGTAATTTTTCTTGTCTATATTTATGTTTCACATTTTGCCATGAGTCTCCTGTACCAGCTTTTCGTATAGCGGTGTTTGGTGCGTTTATTACTTTTTCCATCTTCCTTTACTGCCAATTATCTAAGTACATTTTTGCACGCTCTCCTGTAATGGCTTTCGAGGTAAAGACTGACAATGTTGTTCAAAAAATAAGTACACAAATAAACTCCAATAGGCTGTCACCGCAGGACTTACGATCCTTGACAAAAGCGGTTGCAGTTTTCTCGGAGGTTGTTTCAAGCAACATATTGCAATATAGTGTAGCGACGTTTCTTTTTTTTTTTTCTTTTTTTTATTTGTATTTTGGCTTTTAAGCTGTCGCTCGCACTGTTTAGACACAGACGGACGCAGTAATAAATCAAATCAGTTTATTTCCACCTAGCGTACAGACGTGTGAGAAGGGGCTAGGGAAAAAAAAAAAGAAAAAAAAGCTGCAAGGTTGTAACTTGGCGGTTTCCTGCCCCCTGAAGCACGGGGCAGGGCAGCACTAACACAAACACATCGAAAACACAAGGAAATTAACCTATTTAACCTTTACGCTCCATTACTCACCGAGGCGTAATCAAATACAGGGAACCGAATTACGAGAAAACGTTATTACGAATTATTTTGGAATCGCACGGGCGTCTACATTTCGAGAAAATAGGGTGGTTAAGATTTTCAAGTAGTGTTGTTGGTGCTAACTCATCCCTCCGAAACCATCAGCCCGGGAACACGATCCGCGGCAAACCAGGTATCGTCGTCCTCACCACTGGAGGATCACGTGAAAACATTGTGTCTCTTGATTGGTTGCTGCCGCCTCAAATGTTCCCGAGTTGTTGGAGTCGAATCGTCGGTTTCGATCCGGATCGATCCCAGGTTCCCAGCAATTTGTGTCGCAGCGACCGGCAGCTCTTCAGCAACCCACCCCGGCATTGCAAGGAAAGACTTCACAGCGTCTGAACGGGCCCTAAATCCATCACGGGCGTGGTTTGTGCAACCCACCGGAACCGCGCTCTTTTTCAAAATCTGACGGCGGGTGCCCTTGTGTCCTATATATAGCATACACAATTCTCTTTTAATTTTCGGTGTGATATTTTTTGTTCTATCTCTTTACGTATTTATAACGACTTTCCAGGTCGCGGGAAGAAGGCAGGCCGACCTGGCCGCCAAACCGGAAAATTCTCCACTTGTGGTTGTCTCGCACGCGACGCGCTCTTTTTGGGGTTGGAGGGCGGCGCTTTTGTGGAAGCGGCATCGCCCGGCTGGAACCCACCCTGCCCCTTCACAATTTGCGGGCCTTGCTTTCTAGCCGGCGCCCTAGCCCCGGTTGTCGGGTCAGAGCCCGTCCCCCACACTACGTCTCTCTCTCTCTCTCTCTTTTCGTCTTTGTTCTTGGGTCCCGGACTCCTGCAGCAGCTGTGCCTTGCTGCGTGAGCAGCTTCGCACCGCGCCTGGAGAAACGCTAGGAAAACTTGGCCACGTGATCGGTCGACCACGTGGATTACGAGAGTCGGAGCCTGGTCGCAGCCGCGCGGGAGCTTCGTCCTATACTTTGTTTCAGCTTAATTAAGTCCAAACGCAGCCGATGCTACAAGCGCGAGTATGTGGCCCTTAACAGTGCTTGCACTGCACAAGCGCGCGTGTTTGGCAGGGACGCTGAAAGCCCGCAGCTCGCTCTTGTAGCTTCTGCTACGCTCACATAAAGGGATTGTCATGATATCCGGAAGTTATTAAGAGTGTTTGCGCTGGTCAAGTACAATGGGATGAAATATAGTCAGATGTTCTATTTATTTTACTAAAAGACATTTGTTAAATCAATTATGAACATCAGTACGAAACTTCACGCCAAATTTCGCAAGTATGCATGGCTGGTCGTGTCGTGACGTCACATCAGGCATTGTAACGTCCAACGTTATTAGATTAGCTCAGTTACGGAACTGCTCATAGACGCTGCATGCACGAACAGTACCCCCCTCACTCACCACGACTCGCCCGGCGTCGCTCGACGCGCCGCCGGACGGCTGCTTTGGTAACTGAATCGGGATACGTTCGTTTCAACGTTACTAGACGCGTAAAAACCAACGGAAAAAACTCTTTTTGTAGTAACTTTTATTGGAGTTTAGTACAAAATGAGGGGCGCGTGATGTTTTCTAAAATTTTTAGTTTGCAAGGTTTTCAGCACAATTAATATTGTTTTTATACAACCATGCCTCAGCGGTGATTTCAGGTAGCGCGTCCCGACCTAGGCGCATCTTAACTTCGGTGGTATTTCGCGGCGCGTCCGCTGGGGATACGGGGGTGGCACCCCTGTAACCTCTTCCACCGTATCTGTTTCGGCTCCGAAATGGCCGATTGAAGCCAAAATAGATGTCACGTGCAGTTCCTCGAGTGACCGCTGCGGGAGAAATGGCGGCGTTGTGATCGCCATTGGGCGCTTCAGCTGTGCTCTTTGGAACGCACAGTTATGAAACGAAAATATAGATGGCGCTTCGAACGACGGCTGGCGGATTGAAGTGAGTGAGGGGGGTACCCCCTCCGCGGGAGTTCCACAACTGAGGTAATCTAGTAACGTTGGTAACGTCTGATTCGCCGGCGTTGACAGATTCCCGGTTTTGATCAACATGGTTGGTGGTGCGTACAAAGATCACCGTCGGAGAACTGAACTTCCCTCGACACCGTAAATCTTGTCTTTCTTAGAACGAAGTTATTTTACTGAGACAGAAGTCGAAAGCTGGGATGGTTCTTTCTGCGCGATGTTACGCCAGAGCTTGCGCTGTTGCCAACGAAAACGATGTGTGTTTTGCAGGTGCAGTCTGAGCAGTGAAGGTCTTTTTAAATTGAATACTTGTGCGGCGGAGGATTAAAAATTCCGATATTGTGCGGAGGATATTCCTAAAAGCAATGACAATATAATTGTTTTCTGCAAGACAAACTTTTACCGGACAATCCCTTTAAAGTGAAACGGAGTATAGACGAGCGAGCAGCGATGGGTCTGGGGCAGACCGCGAAGAATAGCGTTGCCGGTGCGATGTTCTGGACCTTCGTGTTAAAATTTCTTGAATTCGTACAATGTATTGTTTTCTTTTTATTAAGGAAGTATATTCACCTTTAGAACCTCAAAACGCAAATTGAGAGAGAGAGAGAGAGAGAGAGAGAGAGCGACACGCGGTTTCCGGCAATATAACGTTCTAGAATAGCGTCGCCGCAATACCGTTACCGCTATGCCGGTACCGGGCCTGAAACGTACCGCGAAGAAAGCGGTTTCTGCAAACCGTCGTCACATACCACGCTGCTGAAAGAAAAAAAAGTATCGTGGTACAAAATTACGGTTGGTTGAAATGTTTTCTCCCAAGTACTTTTCCCGGCCTAGTTCTGGCGTGGCGGTCCGGTAACGGTATTGGAGTAACACTTTGCTCAAACGTTTTAATAGGGAGCTTTTGTAGACCACGTTTCTCCCTCTGCTACGCTTTCTGCAAAGAAGTACTTTGCTTGTGCGTCGCTAGCCTTATCGCAGAGTTTCAGATCTCCTATAGCAGGTTGCGGAGAGCGTTGCGGGACGCCGGAAACGATGTACGAAAACTCCCTAATAGCAGGGGCATCATTACGACGGGCCATTGACATGAGGGTGTCCTTAGATCATCGCCAATGCGATTGCCGATGGCATCACCGCGAATGTGTTAATTATATCCCACGGAAATCCTTTGTTCGGTTACAATAATGAATCTGTTTATCTCTGCCAGTTACGCGGTGAACCGCGAAACAAATTAAGAAAAAGAAAAAAAGAAATCGTCCGTCGTGGCCCACGTACCCGCAGTTTGACGGAGGCTTAATTACGGAGGTGGTCGTCTAACCGAGATTTCAGTTGATCTGCGGGTGGTCTAAATTAATCCACAGTTCTTCGCTGGGACTTGCCGAACACCCTTCCTTGGTATCGCATGCGTAACCCCCCACCTCCCCTCTAATTTTGGTTTGTCCGTGAATGACTTTAATAAGCATGCACATCATAGCGACCCTTGCAGCTGGTAGACGTTGCTGAAACCTTTGCGCTGTACGCGACATCGCGGTCCCATTTCCTATGGAACATGATCCGAGCTAAACCGCTACATTTGTTTGGCGGTGGTGTCAGGCAGATACGCACATAAGATTTAATATAAGAAACTCGATGTTTCGGCGATGAAGCCGTCAAACGTCAGACGACCGTCTGGAAACTGACACAAACCTCGCCCTCTTCAACGGGCAGTGATTGCACATCACACCCAACGTCTGCATCCCAGCGAATCTATAGCGGGCGCGAAGAGAGGACATGTTGCAAGCTCTATTACAGTCTCCGCGACATCTATACGCGCTGCTTGGCCCACCGCAGTGACAAATGGCCGTAGTGTATACTACACCGATCCGTGTATGTGTATCCGGGCGCCTCCATCCATTCAAGGAGGCGTGCAAATTGCGACATAAGGTGACGCAACAGCGAGGAAAGGCTTGCGTCCGGCGCGCCGCAATAAAGCCTCCGCTTTTATTACTCTTCCGTCTCCTGTGCCGTCCCGACACGACCGGACTTATGGCGCTAGATAGCGCTGCGCGCCGCGACTCCCGTCTCCGGACTCGCCGGGCACTGATAACTGTATTAGCTCTTGCTTTTCATTTTAGCGGCTCGCCTATATGGCTTTTCGGCGGGCATTATTATTTCAGCGCGCTTAGTACCCCGCGGCGGTGCGTTATTTTTGCGCAGAATGACGCTTCCCCCCGTTTCCTTTTATCTGTGCGTTGCGTCGCGGCCACGATTATACGGGAAGCTCCGGGTAAAAGGGCGCGGGGTGAAGTAGACCGACTTTTCCGAAAGAGACGGAAACGGAAGTTGGGGAGCGCGCGAAATGTACACGTGTGTAATAACGTCGACCTGGCCCAGCCTGATGTTTATTCATTTTGCTCGAGGGATGCGCCTAAACAAAACCGCGACTCTTCCGCGCGCAGTTTGGTCACAAATGAAGGCCCGTTTAGGCCCGTGGTAGCGCGGTCCTGCCCGCATCTCTCGTCTCGTTTTCTGGTGCTGAGGGACGTTTATTCATCGGTGTTTATTTTACCCGATTGCACTGTCTACATTCGCTGCTACACACCATTTCAATATCTAGAAATCCACAGCCCAGCACGCGTATGCTGGTCGCTTCGGAAGGCGAACAAACCAGGTGTCATACGTACGAACGCTTAAAATGGAGGAATCCTCTCCTGTAACGGTCTATAATGCGGTGCTTCAACTGAGGCTGGAGAGTAGGAAGTTTCATCACTCTCCTCGATTGCACAGACGCATCCCTCGACGGCATTCAAGGCTCCTGCAAAAGGGACAGCGTCTTCTATTCTAACAAGGAACACGCTGCACACGAACAAAACAAGGCTTAATAGCACTAGCTCTTTTGTTGGTGACACGGGCCATGCTGTTCGACTGAGGCTGTTGGTTCCACATCGGTCGACAGTGGCATGACGTTTGAGATGGGTCTTTTTCAGGAAAGCGTGCGGTGTTCCGTCCCCACTTCCGCCAGAACCACCGGTCGGCGCCCAACTGCTTCCGCTGTCTGAGAAACGGAACCCAGTTGTTAAGCTCTCGGAAGACGTACGTTCGTGGAGAGCACGACGGCTACCGAGACTGTTGGCACGTGACGTAACGTGGAAATCCCCGCGAAAGGCCAATGCGGACCTCGCACTTTCGACTTGCTTGACTACCGTAACAACTTGGGAGACACGGACGCAAAGATCTTGGGCGTGTCGGAAGAGGCGAATCGAAGATGCATTCTCGTCGTCTCCTCCCTGGACCACGGTGGGCAGGTGAGGCTTGGCAGAGTGAAGGCCGACGGCTGCGCTTGCCCGTCCGTTGTCTGACGCTGAAAACCTATTTGAGAACTTCTGTTTGTGCTTGAAACAATCGCCGTCAGATAAGACTCCGGCGCCCGACGAACAAAAAGAATACGAAGCGAGCAGACGCAGGGCACATCGGCAAACGTTGGCGAGGGAAAGCTTCACTGCGTTAAAACGTGATATTGCGAGAGCATATAGTAAAAACAAAAAAGTACTCGTTTTTTTCTTTTGTGCGGATGGAGTTTTTATGTTACGCGAGCAATCTTAACGGATACAGGCTGCTAGTGGATTTAGAACCTTAGGGAGCGGTGTGCGTTTCGGTCGAAACTTTCACATAGTTGTTCTTTTAGAAAGTGCACCTACTTGCTCCCCAGGCCCGTTGTTTGAAGAAGGACGCGTACATGAATCGCGTTTTGTGCTGGTTTCATTTGCTTATTTGCTTTTAGACTTCCTTTTTTTTTTCGTCTCTGTCTTTCCCGACTTCAACATCGTTGGTTTCGCATTTCGCAGCGAGGATCAGCCTTATTAGTGGGCTTAGCTTTTTGGAGTTGATCCTTTGGAAGGAAGGGATTTCGGTCTGGGCTCTGCGCCGCTGCCTTTGCTGGGGGGACGATTAAGGCTGGGAGGATACGAGGTTCAGCTTCTGTGAGCGAGGTTTAGAGCTTTTTAGAGCTTGTGTTGCTCGGCGAAACTTGAAACGACGGGACGGTTTGTAGTTTTCGGTTGTTATTTGACTTTATTTTTTCACTCAATTACTTCTGTCCTAGTTCCGTGGAGAAATGTTCGCCCGTTGTCTGACGCTTGTACGTGTACGGGCTCTAATGACGCCTTTCTGAACACGTGACCTCGGTGGTGAATGTCATTTGCATGTGATTTCTTCGTGTCTCGCTGACTTTACACCGGGCCGCCATATATTATATAGGCGTGCACTCTGTTTAGCATGCTTTGTTCTGAGCTTTACTAAATGCTTTGTTCTGAAGCAATGCCATGGATGCCTTTTGTTGTGTCCGGTGGTAGACAGAACGGAAAAGACGAGGAACTAAATCGCCAAAGTGTAGAAACGCGACTGGGTCCTCGTTACTGAATTGAGATGCTGCGTTCAGGTTGTGAAGGACAATGATACTGCTATTTCTTCGGCTGATAGCTATTCCTCGGCGCAGCCTACCTGTCCCTTGTCTCCGATGCGAGCTGACCGGCGCATAATATAGCAATTCCAGACTCTTTTTTTTTTTACGGTGTTTTTTTGTTTACGCTTGAGCATTCGGAAACAAGTCTCCTTTTAGGAACCCGCACGTTTTCCATGGAGCAAGAAAGACTCGGCGTAGATTGAAGTCGTTCGAATCGCGTTCGCAGCCAGCTGCAACGCGCAGTTCCGATTGAAACCCGTGGTGTGTGCCAAATAACAAAACGCAAATAAAAAAATGCAACATTTTTTTTTTTGGGGGGGGGGATAAGGCAGCAGCTTTGGGAAACTTTTGCTCTATTACTCGAAATGAACGCGCATGCGCGGGACACTGATAAGTGGATAAATTATGAAAAGAAATCCAAACTTCCGGAACTTCACCCCAGGGGCATGGAACCCATGAACCCAAGATTTTGATCCGGACGCCCACTGCGACAGGGAGAAAACTTGTGAAGGGATGGTCACGAGATGCGATAAAACGTCGCGCTGCGTGAGCGCACAAGCTCTGCTCATCCGCAGTGCGAAGCCCAAAGCTGCTTGGGGCACTCAAAGCGTGAAGCCGAGGCGCAATCGAACGCAAAGAATTCGCGTTTGCGTCCTTCACTGTGCAGTGATTCCACAACTTCCGCTTGCCGGAAGTGCCAGCACAACTGTGACTCAAAAAAATGAAATCCTTTTTCCAACCGGAGGTCGACGAAGAAGAGAACTTGTTTATAAATCTCTTCTCGAGATACCTCCAAGCCACTGGACTTGCAACGCGCCTCTAGCCCTCCGGCCCGCCACCTAGACCAGCCACGCCTTCTCGTCTCAGCTGTCATCGACTAATATGTGATATCCATACCAGATGACAGTTCTGCAGTGTCCCCTCTCCTCTCCCCAAGAAAAATAGCCCCCTGATCCGACCCTACTCATCCAGAGATCGGTGACCAAATCATCCCCAACCCCTCTTCTCTTCTTGTCTCAACCTTTTTCCCCGCCTGTGCGAGTCTTGCCCCTGCCCAAGGAGGCTAACATTACGTGCAGGCATCCCCTCTTCCCGTGTGTAACAACACTTAACAACAACAACAACGGTCTTTTTCAGAATGCTTCGCGTGAGAAAAGAGTGAACTTGAAGAGGACATCGCTGAAGAGAGGCGGTGGTCCACTAGGGCTCAGCGCGTTTGTCGTGTCCTTGAGACGCTGGAGAAGAGAAGAGCGTTTGGCTATAGGAACAGAGAAGCAAGGTGTGCTTGTTCTGCTACGACCGAGGGTCGAGAGAAAGGGGACGGGGATCGCCCCAATTTAATCAGCAGTCGGTGTCCTTCATAAAAGATAGGTCGAAACTCGATCTCATTTTGACGCTATTTGCAGCGAAAAACCGCAAAAAAGCAATCCAGATTTTTTTTAATATGTGGTACGATTGCTGTATGCGATATAGTTCGACAGAAACATGAATATTGGTGTGTGTGTGTGTGTGTGTGTGTGTGTGTGTGTGTGTGTGTGTGTGTGTGTCTGTGTGTGTGTGTGTGTGTGTGTGTGTGTGTGTGTGTGTGTGTGTGTGTGTGTGTGTAATTCAGTTGTGGCAGATTGGCTAAACACATTGATAGAAGTGCTGCGCCATTTGAACCAGATTGCGCCAAGAACGAAAGTATGCTACATCTTGGTCCAAGAATACTTTTATTTATTTATTTATTTTAAGAATTGCGCCACACCTGCGCCGAGATGGGCGCAAAGCAAAAACAAAATACAAATATTTTATTATGGGCGATCTTGATATAAAGAAAATCAGGAGGAAAGAAAAATGGTATAAATATGTATTTCGCAGCGTCTTTACCCTCCATATAATCATTGTCGGTTAGGGTAGAGACAGTCGTCTTCCTTATATCTCGCTCTCGCAGGCACATGCCTCGTACAAGCCGGCGCACTCGCTAGCCTCTGCACTGGCGCGCTCCCATTGTTCAGTTGTGGCTGCACAGTTTGTTTCGTCTTAGGTCAGAGCACAGTCAAAGGCTGGAACACACACAGCCACGAACACTCATACTAAAAGCACAAGTCACGTGGGGATTCGCTGCGCTTGATCGATTTAGTCGATTAAAAAACACGCACGGAATGTCGACGAATGCCTCGATGTTGCACTTTTTACACTCCTCGGTTGGTCCGATTGGGTCGTACCGTCGGCTGCGCTTTGACTTATTGCTCGTCAACTGCGCTGGCCCCGTCATCGTCTGAAATTCCAGACAATGTCGGCGATGTCAGGAGCTAAAAATCCCAACAAAGTTTCTCAAAATAGTGGAATATGGCGGCGACTGTGATATTGCACTCCTGCTGTGATCACTCGATTATCGTGTCTGCCACATGTCTCCGTGCCGTGTCTACAGACGCAGACTGCAGTGTACCGTGGGGCCGCTCCCGTCAACCTTCATCGCTTCACATTCAGCGCGCGCGCCTCGAGCTTCACCGCTTTGCACCGGAGTGCTAGGAGCAGCGGCTAAGAGGGGGAAGCATCTAGCACGATTGGCTCGGGAATTATGCTGAGTACTATTCCAGGTCGGCCTTTTTTGGTCTCGAGCGTAGTTGGGCCTCTAATTATTAAAATGCTGTGCCGAGAAATGGGGAGGGGAGGACATGAGTTTATATTTAAATAAATGCGTTAGTCGAGGTAGTTCCCGTGTAAGTCAAGGGCAGTGAACTTTCACTCAACTCTCGTTCCAACGCGGGTCAAGCGCTGTGTCACTTTCAAAAGCAGAACTGTAGGTTTTTCGTAATATTTTTTGGCGGCTGTTTTTGCAGTGTATGGTATTAGAATCTTGAGGTTTGGTAGGTTCATAAAATTTGAGGGGACATTTTTTCACTGATAGACTACTTTAGCGGATATTCTGACTTTTGGTGGCATTTTATAAGAATTATATTTACAGGCTAGATAAACTACCGATTGTAAATGGAAGAGGGGAGGGAGGCTTCATCTCTACTGAAGTGTTGAGCTTTGCTTCATTTCTAGCCCGTTTTCTTAAATATTTTTTATACTCAATGTAAATGAAGCCTACTCTAACCTATTCCCCCTTTTTTTAAAGAAGAAAGCTGCGTGTTCTTTTTGCGACTTATCCACTCTTATTACAAAATATAATAAGTAATATGGTTCAGTATTAAAAGGAAACTTCAATCATTACCAAAGATCTCATTTAGCGATCGATACCATCACTTTTTCATTTTCAAGTGATGCGGTAACAGATGTTGCCATCTGCTCCGAAACCGTCAGTGGCTGCTCCCAAGCAACATTTTGCCTGCTACAAAACCTGCTACCAAAGGCGAAATGCCGCTCCCATCACCGTAAACAAAATGTACTAAGCCACAATTAAAACTAAGAACTATTACGTGCATACAAAAAAGTGTAAGGATCACTCTTCATTATCGAGTCACAAATGGAGGGCAGCATTTCGTTGACGCCTGCGTTACAGGTATACTGTTATGACCCGCAGATGGGGGAGCGAGCTTTACAGCATTGCTCCCGAGAGAGGCGCGGCAGCAATACCGAGAAGGAGGGCACCAACGGTTAATTCACTGACTTGGCCCTCTTCGAAGCCTACCGACCGTTTAGGCGAGCCACGAACCTTCCTCCAAACGGGTGCTTCGTGAGCTGTGTGAGGAAGGTTCACCAGCGGGATACCGAGATCATTCTTTTCAACGTACCATGACACCTCAATTGCAGTATCAATAGATATCAGTTCTTTCGCTGCGATGCAAGGCGCCAAATGGATTGCCGGGTGTTAGCGTTAATTGCTTTCGGGATTTAGAGTGAGCTGCGCTGGCAACTTGGGGAGCGCTTCTAGATTGGAAGCGATTTGGACCGAAGCTCGCGTTTCTGTCTATTTTATTTTTTAACCGTTTAGATTTGGCGCTTTTTGTCTGCGTGGGGTAATGGATATCTTTCCGAGACCGTTTTCAAAATGAGCGTCGGTAAATAGTCCTTACTGCGCACCGCATGGGGTCCCTACTTCATGATTACGCATGTGTAGTGACGTCGTCTTGCCAAGTGCTGCCGTACCGTACCGTTCGTGCCGTGTTCGTCCCTTTGACAAACTTCCGGGGAACGTCGTCGAGCGTGTGCAGCACGGCCTCCCGGCGTCGCTCGATACTGGCTTACTATTTGCGTGGGAGGTGAGGTTGCTGTTGTCTTTTGTATTCGCAGCGTAGCTCGTTGCCTGCCGCCGCTCAACCCATACGCTTAAATCTTGCGCAAGCTAAAGTCACTGGATCCTGGGAAAGTCGCGCCATGCTTGCCGTATGGTCGCCATCTTGGTTAACTGGATGAGCAGTTTCTCCTTGACCTCTCTATTTTTGGTGAGCCGATCCAAATTCCCGGTGAGAGGTTGCTTTATAAATACATTTCTTGAATACCGAGATTTTGTAATCCACACACCGGCAAAACAACCGCACATCGTGACAACCGCCACCACATGCGGCGCCAATGCTTGATGGCATTGAAAAATAATTTGTCTGTCTTGAAATACGCGAGAACAACAACATGGTTGTGAGCGATCCGTCGAGATTAGCATGATTGATAAGTTGATTGCGTACACAGTGCCGCTTTTATTTTATATTGGCGAAGAACGCTTTCAGTACGATGACGCTCAATAGCGATCTTGGCGTAACTCGTTTATAATGACCCTTTCGAAACTTCGAAGATTTGAAGGGACCGAAATGGCGATTTCCATGGCAACGAAGATCGATCAGCCAATCGCCTTGCGAGGTTTTGGTCATCTGAAGGTTGTTAGTATCTGTTTCTGTCCGGCTAGCAGGTAGGGAAGGCAGTGGCACTACTTTACAAGGATCCAATGACTTTAACGCAAGCTAGAGGCACATTTCCGTAATTGAACCGCCCTTTCCCAAAACAAAACGCTGTTGGAAGGACAAGCATTACTGCGGAATAGCTGACATCGGTTAATTACAAGGTCAACTCGTACCTCACCTAAGCTACTCCAGAGTGCGCATAGTGCTGTCGATGCGTCAAGTGCTGAAGGCCTGTAGCTGAGTGGATGGATGGATGGATGGATGGATGGATGGATGGATGGATGGATGGATGGATGAGGCTGGACCCTTTGAATCGGACGGCGGCTTGTGCCACTCGGCCAGTGTACGTTTTTTTCCCCTAACATTTATTTAATATAGAGTGATTAGAGTTATATTCTTAAAAGCTATATACGATGCGTACGACGGAGGCGCCTTTTTGCAACCGGGTGTCCATTTTCCGCCCTACGGGTCGCCCGGAAGGGAATAAGAAAATATTAATCCTGCCCTCGACCTATGTCACCAGTCAGATAGTCTCTTCTTGGTTATCTCCACCCCTAAATCCCTGTGCGTTTGTTAAATTAGCCGCCTCTTCAGCTACTTCAGGGTGAAGTCCCTTACAGTAAACTATCAAGTGCTTAGCCGTCTCCTCCTCCTCTCCATAAGCTCCACACACCGTATCCACTGTTTGGTATCTAGCTGTATATGTCTTAGTCCGCCACACTCCCGTCCTCGCCTCGAACAACAAGGAGCTCCCCCTAGAATTGTTGAAGATGGGCTCCTAGTAATGTTCTTCTTAAACGATCTATAAATTTCCAAGGCAGATTTAGTCTGCATTCCTGGTTCCCATTTTTCTTTCTCAGTTTCTTTCACTCTCTTTTTAACTTTTATTTTCTCATCCGCCTACCTGCATTGCCCATATATTTAGATCCAAGTTTTCTAATTATCTTTCTCTATTTTGTATCGACGCTTCTCATGTGTAAATAGCTAAGAACTCTTCGTGCCCATCGTTCTGCATCTATTTCTCTTGGCCTATCCTCAAATTCTATCTTACTTTTAGCTTCCCTGGCCTCGAATGAGGTCCATCCCATACCACCCTGTACACTTTGGATCAGTGTTTTACTATGTGCTCCCAGAGCCGATCTACCTACTCCACGTTGCTTTATTTCTAGCCTTGTCTGGACGTCCAGTTTTATGCGCGAAACTGCTTTTGCAAAAGTCAGGCTCGGAACGATAACTCCTTTCCAGATCTTCCTCACCGCCTCATACCTGTTATTGTTCCGCAGTGCTCTATTTTTCATTACAGCTGCATTTCTGTTTCCCTTACCAGGTACACGGCTTGCATGTTCATCGAGGTATTATATACCCTCGTTAATCCATACTTCTAGATACTTGTATTTGTCGACTCGCTCAACCTCTATACCTTAAATCTTTAGCTCTGCAATTCCGTCATCGTTGAACACTATGACCGCTGATTTGTCACTACTGAATTCTAAGCCTACTGAATTCTAAGCCTGTGGCCCTCTACACCACATATATTTATTAGGGATTAAAGCTCTATGCTGCTATCGGCCATTAGCACTCTGTCATCAGAATATATCAGACCTCGTAATGACTGTATGATCGTTGGACCTTGCCTGTCGTATCAAAGGTCACACCCAAGATTGATGTTTTCCAACTTTTCCTCTAATCCTTGGAGATACAGCATGAACAACAATGGCGACAAAGGGCATCCCTGTCTAACACCTCGTTTTATCTCTATTAGGGGCGAAGCTCCTTAGGGTGTAGCCGTGTCCATTTGTCCGGCGTCCATGCTCACATCGATCGCACTGCCTCCGGGATCGGCCCACTTTAAAAAAAAGCGTACGCCCGCACGGGGGTACAAACTCAGGACCGCTTGCTTACGAGGCAGACGTCTTAACCATTACGCTACACTCCAACGTCTATACAGGAGAGGGCGCTGCGGTCAAATGCGTATATAATCGCGTTAAACTTTGCATGCATTGGCTCAACGTTTATAGACGAGAGGGCGCTGCGGTCAAATGCTCAGCTGCGTATATAACCACGATCCATACCACACATTCTCTTTCTGACATGGACCGTTGACTTAAGCGGTGGAGATGCGTTCCCAAGGCTTCTAGCGGATCCAAGCTGATCCGCTAGAAGAACCACTGGCTCTGCATTTCACCGACCATAAAGCAGTAATAATGAAGTCGAAACGCAACCCGGAACACAGCACTACCTATGAGCAATAAAAAAAAAATCAGCACCATCATCACTATTTATGAACATTAAAGTCAGTATCATCAGCACCACCAGAGCTTCGCCCCAATCAACATCATTCACCACGTGGAGATGCGGCCTCTTTTTATTTGATTTGTTCTCTTTCCTTCCCATGTTATTAGTACCATGTTGTCTTTGTAAATATCCCTTAAAATTTCAATATTCCGTCGTCCACATCTAAGCTCCTCATTATGTTCCCCAAATTGCCTTGAATGACATTGTCATAAGTCCCCTTTATATCTAAGAATGCTAGCCAGAGTGGTCTACTTTCCTTTTCTGCTACCTCGATACACTGTGATAATAAAAATAAATTTTCCTCCAACCTCCTTCCTTTTCGGAACCCATTTTATAGCTCTCGCTAGTAGGTTCTCATTTTCTACTTATGCTTGTAATCTCTCCTTGATAATCTGCATTGCCAACCTGTAGACTACTAATGTTACTGTTATGGGACGATAGTTACTTATGTCAGCTTTGTCCCCCTTTCCGCCGTATATTTAACTCATTCTGCTTAGCCTCTATTGTTCCGGGGCAGTTCTTTTCAGAATAATGCTACTTACTGCTTTCCTTAATGCCTCCTTAGATGTGGGTCCTAACTGTTTTATCAACTTCATTGGTGTACCATCTGCGCCTGTTAATATTTCCGTTGGAAGCCTCCGTCCTGTCCTTTCCCATTATTTTCGTCCGGTAGCCTCAACATCGGTACTTGAACTATCCTCCACTGGTGAGGCGTTTCCTCTATATCCTTACTGCTTGAACTTCTCTGTCACGAGTATTGCTATACATTCTATTGCCTCATCCCCTTCAAGCTGATTACCCTCAGGCATGACAATATACGTTTGTTCTGACTTTGTTTTATGAATTAGTGAATTCAAGTAGTTCCAAAACTTCCTGGCTGCTCTTTTTAATCTTTTTTGCATTTACTTTAGACAGCCATTGCGACCCCTCCCTTAGAATCTTTTCCTTAATCAAGCAGGATGCCTCCCGTCTACTTTTAATGAATCTATCCCACTTTTTGTTTACCTCACTTTCTGGTTCCCCATAGGGCTGGGCGTCGATTAAAAATTTGACCCGATTAATCGCCACCTTTTAAGCGATTAATTAATTGATTAATCGGTCTCGTTCATTTCCCCTAAACAATTTTTTTTTTAAATTTTGCTTTGGTTGGTAATGTGATAAATTACGCAGTATATGATTTCGATTATGAATCAACCTCGATGTGTACTTGAAACCAGTTCAAAAACACTCACACTCACAGATTATTACTTAAACTGCATGAGGCAAAGAGATTCTCTGATATCTTCCAGCAAGGGCGACCTCCTTCGATTAACCATTTTGTTCTTAGCCCGAGACTGAGGCAGGAAAAGAGGAAAGTTTCAAAGTAGAAGAGAAATGAACAGTCGAGGACACGTCTCCTGCCTCAGTCTCGGGCTAAGAACAAAATGGTTAACATCCACCAGCTCGCCTGCGCACTCACTGCATTATCTCCTTCGATTGTTCAGAGTAGTCTCTGCTGCGCTAAACTGACACACGCACGGCGTCGAAGTGGCCGGGATGCGTGTAACCCTCTGCACTTGTCTGTAGCTACGAGTACTGCCCCTTCAGTATACTTTAGGTTAAGGTTTCACCTAAAGTTTTCCCTTCATACAGGTGTTCACGTTCGCGTGGTGAAACCGTTTAATTTTTACTGTCTTTTGGTTCGTCAAAATTTCACCGATTACCCGGTTAAAAAACAATCGCGAATAAATCATTAATCGATTCATCGGTAGGTTAATCTATCAATTGCCCAGCCTTAGTTCCCCATTGATTTTAGAATATCTGTGCTCTCTGGAAGCTGCTTGGCGTTTCTCTATTGCCTTCTTTATACGTCATCATCCGACCAGCTCTTAGGTTTGCACATTCGTTTCCCCCTTCTTTTATTGCATACTTTAGACAGCTCTTGTTCGAATAGCTTAGTTAGCCTTGTGTAGCTAAAATCCGTTTGAGTATCCCCAGAAATCATATCCTCTACTTGCTTGACGACTATGTCCAACTGCTTTTCTGTTTATAATTTGGTCTGGTTGTTTGTGTTCGCTCTGTCCCTGCGTTTCTCCGAAGAAGCGGCAATCGCCTTGGCGCTAACAAACCGCAAGCGAGGGTGATATGTCAGTGATTCAAAAGCGGCCATTGGCAATTTCACTGAGGGCCGCATATCTTCCATCTCCTTGGGAATTCTCAAGAATTACGCGAAAGACAGGCAAGACGTGGAATTGGTCTGGGTGCCGGCTCACTCGTCAAACCCGGGGAACGATGCAGCCCACGATAAAGCTCGAGGATCTATCGGCCGAGCTGTGGATGATAACTCGGACGTCGGATTGACAAGAGATGGCCTTAACACATACCACGAGATCACTCAACACTACAGCGCTCGAAAGGCTAACTTTCCCACCTCCGGATAAGAACTTAACCGAAGTACAGGAGCTACTATGGAGAAAACTCCAAACTAAAACTCTCCCTAACCCCGCGGTCTTAAGCCATGCATACCCAGATAGATGTAAACCCGAGTGCAGCAAATGCGGTGGCAAAGCTACCGTAGACCACATCTTCTGGGACTGTCCGACAGATCCCCCACCATTATCGCTCCAGAGGCTCGCGCACCCGGGCCCGTGCGAGAACTTGCTGCTCAGCTCCGACCTGGAAACCCAAGTCCAGGCCGTGACTAGAGCCCAAGAGGTCGCTGCCAGTCTCCATTGACGGCCAGCTAGCAAGATCAGCATACGTACCTGTAACTCTTGCAAACAATAAAGGTTTTCCAATCCAAATTCCCTAGTAAAGCTCAGCTCAACTTGTTTATGATCACCATCGAGGCTTCTTGAGCTCTCAAGTTTGGGCAGCTCCTCTGGTGAGCAAAATCGAATATTTGTCGGTCGCGTTTCGGTTGCGCTTTTTCACGTTGCTCGCGGACGCTAAGCTGGTAGAATTTTGTTTGCGGATAAAAATTTGGGAATAAAAGGAAAAAAATCAACAACAACAAAAAACTACAAGAAAGGCTGGGTGCTTCTCTTGTAGCTTTTTTGTTTTCGCGCTCTCCTATCGTTTTAATGGAACAGCGCGAGCTGCATTTTTTAAAAGCTTGTTTTGTTCTTTCAGTTGCTCTGTTACCATGCGTGAACAGATACTGACACACGCTAGTAAACGGTCGTGGCCCTTGCACGATCGAACGCTGCAGTGTCTAGGGTGACCACCCGTCCCGCGACTCGCGGGACAGTCCCGCATTCAGGGCTCGTGTCCCGCGTACCGCGAGAAATTCCCGAATCTTCAAAATGTCCCGCATTTCACACTGTCGTAAAATTCACTCTTCAACTCATGGTGCTGCCGAACAACTGGGCACGGGGAAGCGCGGAGGTTGCTGGTAATCGTGTGAATCGCAATGGTACGCCATTTTATATACAAGAATTGCGGGAAGCGACCGTCGCTCTTGCAGAAGAACCGACGCGCATGCGCCGTTGTGCCTCTCTCCTTGGTGGCAAAATATTGTAAGTTGTGGCAAAATATTGTGGCAAAATATTGTAAAATATTATTTTCAAATCGCTGTGTCAATGCGAAGAGTTGCTGTGGAATTTTTTTTTTTTTCAATGAAGACAGCCACACAAGGCGGAAAGCCAGCCACTCACAAAAGTCGAAAAGAACATGATATTAAAAATTTGTGTAGGAACATGTTGATAAATGTAAGCGTTGACAGGAAACAATAACCCGAAAAAGATTTACTGTTTCGTATTTCCATTTGATGCATTGAGTTCTGCTGCAGTCGATTTTTATGTTTTCAACTTTGACACATTTAATAACATATTTAGCAATAAAAATATATCACGGGGGGCGAAAATTATTTGAACTTAATTGCTGCTATACAATTTGCAGGTGTATAAACAGCACAGGATGTTTAATGTGTAATAGAGCCTCGGTTCGTGGTGTGCGTGTTCGCTCAAGCGTGAGTTCGCTCATAGTTGGCATACTGGCAGTTTCTTACCATTAGACGAGGAGAAGTATTCTAAACCTCGATTGACCCTGATATTGAATTTCCCGTTTTACTTTTCGAGCTAGGCATCATATGTTATCCCTCACCACATATGGTATGGCAGCAAAGGGGATGTTTGCCGACATGGCCTTTTTCGAGTTCCCTTCTTGTTTTCTTGAAATGAAACGACTTTTTAAGATGGCCGTCTGAGGACCGCAGCCGCGCCTCTGTCATCTTCTTGCCTTTAGAAGTAGGTTTAGTCACGCGAGTAGGGCTTAATTTTTGTGCACTTCCGAGCTGAGGCTAGGTGAATTCGGGATTTTTCGCTCTTTATCCTTTTTTATATAAAGAGTTGAAGCTTGTATATAAAGGAAAAGGGAGTGGTTTATTCACAAAATTTAACAATGGCCCCGAACGGTGGAGCGATAACGAAAAGCCCGGAAATGAAATAAGAAAAAAAAAAAGTGCCTGAGCGCAGCGCCGATATTGAAGGGAATAAAGCCGGATTTGGAGGCCGAGGCGGTAGACTGCGGGAGCTAATCTCTCCGTGACAAAGGGCGCTAGTTTGATAGTTGTGCTATACTAAGTTATAAGAGAGTTGAAACTAAGATTCAAGAGGCAAGTTTTGCGGTGTTTTCTTTTCTGTTAATACGTGCGGGCCGTTTGCTATTTTTGCTTTCTCATTTTCATGCGCAGTAGCTGCTCAGATCAATGTTTCTTTTTTTTTCTTTTTTGCTTTTTTATTTTCTTTTTGGTATTGGTTTTCTTTCCGATCGACTGTTTTTTTTTCTTGTTTTTTTTTAAGTCGTCTAAGCGTCACATGGGTGCACAGTGGGCGCAACAGCTAAATGGAGCCCACGAGCGGTGGGCCCGAAACTGCGGTCGGAGCCGCCTGGCGGCGAACTCGAGCAATGGGAGCGCGGGAAAGTAACGGCGGAGTGGTGCCGCCGGACAGCCCCGTCAGGTGGCCGATGTAATTTCTTAAGTATACGTCAAGGTGGTGCGTGATAGGATGCGTTTGAGCCAAAAATGGCGGGCCGTCACCACAAATGCTGTACGCTGCCGGCGGCGGTATGCCATGGCGTAGTCCAATAGGAGCGTACTTGCAAGCGGCGGCGCGTCGCCGGCAGAGAACAGCAGGGCCAAAAATGGCGACACATCGCCAGCATCCGATAGGAGCGCCCGCGGCACGCTCAAACGATTTCGGTACTTGGGTAAGTCGGAATATCCAGCGCTTTACTTTGCCTGTTGCTTGAGGGCTCTACTAAATAGTGGCCCCTTACTCCACACGGCGCGACGAGTTCCGAAAGAGTGGAAACACTTCACCTGTCCCTCCAACTTCCTGGGTATATACGACAGCGCCGGATCGGAAGTTGGCACGATCCGATCCTTTCGTAGCCAGTTGAGCTGTAATTAGCGGTGCTGCGATTCTGGTATTCGCCATTGACGTTGTCAGTCTGTTCCGTCTACACACCTACAGCATACATGGCGGTTGTTCCAACACTTACTCGCACACGCGCACGCACCTACACTGGAGGACAAAATGACGGCCAAGCGTTCTCCTTTGACGTCAGCGTATATGCGCTTTTCGAAAAAGAAGAAAATCATTGGGAGACAAATTAGTCCTGTGGTCATCAGCTAACGAAGCGTCGCGCGTCGCTCTGCAGGTCGGCACTCGCTTTCTGTTGTGGATAGTTTCGACACCTCGCTGGAGCACCACACTTGGCGTGTCGGGGGTGTTCGTGGGCCGCATCTTTAGCGGAAGCGCCCGTGAAACCCTGCATGGTGCTTCCGCTTGCCGCTCCACTTTCTGCCTCTCCGCTTATCGTCAGACGGATGACCGATTCGGTGCCCAGCTATATATGTCGGATTTGCCCGTTGTTGAAAAATACGGGGATTGGCGTTCGAAATAGGTTTCCTGCGTTTTCTGGCTGCTGCTAGGAATATATATGTATTCTTCGTTCCAGCTTAAGTTCAGACGGGGGGCCGACGCTAAACGAGCTAATGGGACGAATCAAGCCGCGTCGAAAGCGCCAGTCAGTGTTTTTTTAAATGTTTATGGGTAGTTCAGCAATGATAGAACGTTGTTACACCACTCTACACAAACACACCATTTTCTAGCGTCACAAAAACAAAACAAAACAAAAAAAAAACATTTTTTTTTTTATGATGGGCGTTTACAAAATTAGCTCCACGTAATGCCCCACGCGCCTCTGCGTAATCGTTGATTGGAGCGTCGTTTTTGTGGGCGGAGCCTGCCCTGCGATTCTTACTTCGCAACAGAGGAGACGCGGTAGGAAGATCCGGAATGGCTACTCTTCGTGAGCATGTCGACCAGCCGTTTTAAAATGGAATAAAAATAGCACTTGTTTGAACGAAGGCGCTGAAGTTACGGTAGTCGCAGCTTTTAATACGTTTTTAGCATTAGTACCCACATGACAGGGAAAAGCTGACGGCGTCCGTCTGTGGACAAAGTAGTGGAAAGGAAGCGCGCCGCTTAAGGAGAAGGAGACTAGGGAAAAACAAAGGCGAGAGGGAGGCGACGTCACGGGGCTGAAGCCAATGAGCGCGCGGAGCCTGGGGCGAGCTGAACTTGCAGGTCTGGGGAGCGCGTATGCCTTGCTTTGTGCCATAAAAATGAAAGGATGACCCTCGGGAAATGCCATACACGTCCCCCTTTGGAAAACGCTAACCCTGACCCCGTAACGAAAGCAAGAAGAGGCTGCAAAAGATAGGGAAGTAAAACAGAAAGCCAAAACAGAAAAGTGAAGGGGTCAGCGTTAGCGATTCCCAAAGGGGGACGTGTGTGGCGTTTCCCTAAGAATCCGCAATGGTCTTCTTTTTTTCCTTTAGCTAAACATAACCCCACACTCGTTTGTGTTCGCTTGGTCCGTGCATGTAAAGCTTGGGGCAGTATGAGCTGGGCCACAATAGTATGCTAGCGGAGGGAGGTGAAATGTTAGAATGGGTCATTTCGGCATGCTGAGCTCTGAAACCGACTGCAACATTACGACAACGGTAAATTGGGTCTATTCCAGCCTATTTTTGAACAACATAACGTACCTACCCGGCCAGAACGCCGTTGGGCCAGCTCATGTTGCCGCTCCCTGCACGTTTTCTATTCCGTCAGACGACGTCTGTCGGGGCCCCACCTGACGTTTCTTTTTTTCTAAGTTATTTATTTATTTATGTATTTTTTTTGTGAGAATACTACGCCGGCTCTATTTACCGAAGCTAACAATTTATATTAATTGCGTTTCACTCTCGACCGGTAAAGCTCTTAAGGAGTAAGTAAAATTGTAGGATCGAGGCTGCACTAAGTAGAGCTAAGTGCAGTGGACACACAAGTCGGCTTCCGAAAGGCGGCCTGGGGAGACCGGAGGCAGGGAGAGCACCTGACAGAGTAAATATCCTCTTCATTTAGGACACACGCACAAAAGAAAACAAAAAAAAAAGAAAAAAGAGGCCGGGGGGGGGGGGGGGCAAAATGACCCTGGGGCGTTCACACATTTTCACTTAGCAACCTTCGCGCGTAAATCTTTTGTGTATGTCTTGTTTACACGCTTGGCCGAAGGGGCGCGATCGATTTGGCCGTCCT
The DNA here is from genome assembly GCA_037355805.1 of Ixodes ricinus. NCBI lineage: Eukaryota > Metazoa > Arthropoda > Arachnida > Ixodida > Ixodidae > Ixodes > Ixodes ricinus. The sequence goes on along the minus strand of JAZHYW010049128.1, from coordinate 112,637 downwards.
ATACAGGATTCGATTTGGACAGGCGTTGATTCTGCCAGGTTTTTTTTTATAGATCACTGATGTGAGAGTTGGCCGACTTAATATTTGACGCGTTCGCGGTTCGCAACCCTGACTCTGTGGGCTGTTCTTTTCCCGCGGTATGTGTGGCTCGTGTGTCGTGTGGAAGCCAATTATAACTAGCGTCCCGTGTTTCGGTATACAGTGTAATTATTATTATTTCAAACATTATTATTATTTTTTTTTGTTTGTGAAAGGTACAATAATGCAGTCTGCGCGAAAGTTTTCACTCGTGCAACAGGCGCAACGTTGGCGGTCCGAAAACGCGGATGATTATCTTATCATCCGCGTTACTCAGCAAGTTTATATTTGGAACCATATGTTTGTTTTTGCTAAATAAGATAATTAACAAAGTTTAGTTAATTATCCGACGTATCATGACGATTAGCCCCCTACATGATGTCTCCTTGGCCGTATAACTCACCTGCACAGACGGCATTAGTGCACCTTTCACAGCTCTTTTTTTTAACATCTGTTCGAATTAATTAAACACCCTGTAGACCGAAAACCCCGAAAAAATTAATCCCCGAGCCAGTTTTATAAAAATCTGGAAACCCCGAAAAACCCCAAATAAAGGCTGTCCTTAAATAAAAATAAAATAAAAAATACACACACACAGACACACACACACACACAAACAAATGACGGGGGAAGAAACCTTTTAAATGCAGCTGTAGTTTGTGTAGAACCCGCACTACAGGTTTTATCACTAGCTGTAGTAGAAAAAAAAGGAAAAAAGGTTTACATAAGGGGAAGGCGAAGTATTAAAGCGAGCAAGTTGATAGTCAGCGATGTGTGTGTCTTTTCCTATCTCGGTTTTTTTTCTTCGTTGTAGCCGTTCGGCTGACCCTATCCAATAAGAACCCGCATTAATCTGTCCGCGAGGGTGCTTCGTTTTTCGGGAACCACGCCTTTCATCTCGTTCCCTTCTCTTATCGGTATCGGGACGGGCATGGTCGCGAGGATCTTCTCTGGAGATTTGGAAACCCTACGTCCGTGTTCTATTCTTCGACATAAGCCGGATGAAAGCCGGTGTTTTGTTTTGTCCCACACGGAAACAAATTGACACCGAAGAGCACCCAATTTCTGGAGAAAATAAACCTAAAAAGAAAAGGCCCTTTCAAGTTTAAAAATAAATAAAGCTGGAAAATTTAACCTCTTGGACCCGCGGGTGTACAAAAAGGTTCCCCTCTGGCCCAGTTTATGGTTGGGGCTGTTGATGAACTTGCATTGTACGCGCATACCTATTAGAAGAGGTTGCCTCTTCACCGGAAACTTAGCTAACATATTTCGCGTTTTGCGGTAGAATACTCTTTATAAAGACGTATCTGTTGGAAGGTCTCAGTGCTCTTGGTTCAAACATGCTCTTCCGAGGTTTCGCGTCTCAGTACATTTACGGTACCGTGAGCATTAGAAGGCTTTTGCATAGCTTTACCGCAAGACCATTAGAGCCCTGCCAAACTTTTTTTTTTTGGCACGTTTGTTGTGACGGTTGGTTATAATTATAAGATTTCTTCGCGGTACGTCCCCCCCCCCCGTTTCCGTCATAGTTGAAGCGGTTACGATGTTACCGTATCGCTATGCCCAAAGTTTGTCACATCTACCGTCTGTGGCCACCTCTTCTAGTTTCAGATTCGGTGTGCGTTGGTGTCCCAGCTCAGACGTGATATCAGGTTATCCGGCTATTAATAACGAAATGTACAGCTTCCAGATTTTTTTAATCTGGAGGCTGTACCGACAAAGTCAAGCGATCCAGCCGGCCCTTGTCAAAACGCCCTCTCGCCCCCCCCCCTCCTCCCCCTTTCCGCCTACCTGTAAGCGCCGTACCGTTCAGTCGGATACTGCTGCCTTGCCGCAATGGACTGGCGCTCGACGTCGTGCTAGTCCCTATGTTCTTTGTTGGGCAGATACCCTATAATCACGAGAGTAGAGCGCTCTCCATCGATTCGCCGAGGCTCAGTGCGAGGGTGAAGCGGAAGGAAGGGGGTCCTTCGATTTCGATCGGGTCAAGGTCTCCTCCAGCCGCGGGACGGGGCCCCGCACCACAGCTCTCATTCCTAATTGGAGAGTTCGCCTAGGGCGGCTTCGGGCGGCTAATATGGACGCCCGCCTCTTCCGCGCATTGCGTACGCGGGGTCTGGGATGTCGAAGCGTAGCGAAGCCGGTGCGTGTGTGTTGTGTGCCGGGCGGGCTACTCTGCCTGACGGGAAGATCCCGGCCAGGGCACAAGGAGAGGAGAACGGCGGTGGCAAGGTCACGGGAGGGCCTTGCTCGTGTTTACGAGGATCGCGGCATGCTGTCGGCGGTTGATCCCTCCGCCGGATCCTTCGCGACTCCGGGTTAATCCGCTCGCGGCATTCGTCGCCCTTGTCGTCTCGGTGATCTCGCTTCGCTGTTGCACGGAAGTTTTCGCCCTCTTAGGCATGTAGTACAACAAACAATACATGCATGTGCCCGGCAGGCCATATACTATTGTTTTCCTATTTCGTTTTTCTTTTTTTTTTCCCGAATTGTTTGGAACGTTTTTTTGCGTTTTCCGAATTTCGTGCGATTTTCGGTTGGTTTCAGCCTTGTTTCGAGTCACCCTGTGGTATTTTTCGTTCGTTCGATCACGCGCGCAAAATTCCTGTATCCGTGCCGCACCGCCCTGTTGAAATGGCGCAGGTAAATATGGAAACCCTCGCAAATGTGACAGGTTTCAAATCAGCTCGAGAAATGAAAGGCATGTTTAACAGTATTCGAACGGTGTTCAGTGGTTTTAACAGTGTTTTTTTTTTGTTCTAAAGGCGTCTTTGAGAGCCTACATATCTCTTTTCTACTGTCAAGGAGGATGTGGATTCAATTCTTAGGTACCTGAATTATAGTAAAAAATTCTAGCATGCATGATATTCAAACGAAGCCAGTTAATTGCGGCATAGTCGAGTACTCCCATCCCACTCGCATATTTTGATTATCACTTCGAATGGGCGTTTTCCTACGTAAAATACGAGTAGCCATCTCCACTTTACAAAACAGTATAAATAGGGCTACTCGTTTTTGGGTCAAACCCGATATTTTCCGATATATACACCTTGGACTTGTTTCTTGAAAGTCGGGTTAAACCCGATTTTTCCCCGAATTCGAAAATTGAATTCAGCCTTTTTCAAATGCTCTGCTCCGAAAATATGGTCTAGGAAACAACGAGTTGGTAGTGACATATGTGCTAGCTCCAGATCTCGAAAACAATCTAGATGTTTTTTGTTTGTTTTTTGTATTCAGTGAACTGCAGTAACATAGATCGAGCCCTCAAATGTTGCCTTCATGTCCATTGTGAAGTATTATTTGCCCTTCTCTTTTCCCAATTCAACCCGCGCAAACAAAAAAATAATAATAATAAAAAATTGGTGTGAGAAACTACGCATTTAAATGTTCGTAAGCTGTAATGCTGAGAGAACGTTCTCTCAATTCGGATACTATGTCTGAAAACCGAACAGGTCTAGGATGGAGACAGAGATATGCTGCGCATGCAGAATATTATGCAAGCAACAAGGATTTGTGAAAAATTCAAAAGCCTATGTGAGCTCTTACCATTTTTCAATGCTGTCTTGTTCACACTACTTTATTAAAAATAATCTCTGTATTAAAAAAAAATTGTTAATTATTCAATTATTTATTTATTCTTATTTTCAGTGACCCACCAACAGCTTAACGCCTCCTTAGTGGTGCACTTATCACTGAGTCAATTAGTAGTAAAATGTTAAACAGGATAAAGTGAAACGTTAGGAAAAAACAGTAGTCTCAACACACTTTTGAAATTTACGCTCTTCATCGAAAATATCAAGACTAGCATTCCCACAAATCTGTTCTAAATGGTTATAAGTCAGTTGCAGGCGTGTCAAGGGTGCAGCATGGTAAAAGTCGCTAGGGTAAAACAAAGTATAAAGTCTACGAGACTTACGAGGAACGTGCAAGTAGATGTGACTGAGTAGCTCTGGGGAATCAATTATACCATTTGCAATCTTATACAAATATGTCAGTTCACGAATTGTTTTCTTGTTGTGCAACGAGTCTAACTTCCCGAGTTCACAAATCCTCTCATAACTATATTATAATATATATATATATATATATATATATATATATATATAATATGCTATATAACCTGAAAAGCCCGAATTTCATAATAATTACTTAAAAACCCGACTTCTCCCCGATTTTTGCAAAATATAAAACCCGAAAACGAAGGACCCTAAGTTTAAAGTCCCTCGATTTCTATCTTGCCAAGAAAAACAGTCAAACTGGAAGCTTAAAAGTTTTAACTTATGTCCTGATTTAAAGTTACTTGGGCCGTCCTGCATAACTCAGCATAGCTCTTCTTGTAAAGAGGACTGCATGCCCTTTCTTATGTCGCCGTTTTACCAGACTGAGGAATTTGCGCCAACAGTTCATTTTTCAATGCAGAAACTCAGCTGAGGCGTCGCTTCATTGCCGGGTCGTTTCGATAAGCTTGTGCGCATCCTTCAAAACGTTCTGCTATTGCTTAGAATAGCGCATCATTCTATATGATTTTTGTATCGAACACGATACAGTTCTCGGAAGTTTCGGTATGTCTCATTGTTCGTGTTCTGTTCGAGCGGATTGATTGCCCTGCTGAGTGCGCTTCTTACCGTGTCGTGGTGCACTGCGGAGAAGCTACGCCCGCGAAATATACATCGCGGTTTTGCGTTTGTCGCTTCTCCACAGCGCAGCCTCGTACTAAGGGGAATGACACTCGTCCAGAGCGGGGTGCTTCACAAACGCGCGTCAAGTAAAAAATAATAATAATAATTGTGTGAATGTCGATGTAATAACTCTTCCTTGCGGTAAAACTTGCAAAATAAAATCGCGGTGAGTCTATATGATAGACTGCGATTTCCTGAAAGGTTGTGTTCCTCGTTAAATGTGTTTCTTCCTTTTTTTTTGTATGTCCGAAATTTAAAGAGAAGTTAAAGAGTTTTTTTTTTTTTTTAAGTCGGGAAAGCTTTTCCAGTTTGAATGTAGACATCCTACCAATTATGTTTCTGAAGTTTTATTTTGATTTTAGTAATAGGAGTGACGTAATTAAAATTTGGCAGTAGTCTTGCCCGCTGTACACGCCGAGCGCTGGAGAGCACGAGGGCGGAAGGTAAGACTAACTAAGCTGGCGTCATCGGCAGGGTCAGGTGACCCTTAAGGGCTCGCCGCTAAGCTGGCTTGGGGATGCTGACGATGAGGTAACGACGCCATTGACAGATAGCAGGCGATAAAGAAGCTCACCGAATGCCCTGCAACAATCAATGCACTTTTTGTTTTTATCAGTTTACGTTTACTTAGCCCTATTCAAGTGCGATTATCGAATTCACGTGACAAAAAACCACGGAAGTCTGCTCCAAGCTCAATCTTCTTGAAATGTGGTTCAGCTTTCCTCTAAGGATGAATGCTTTGATAGCTTGGGCAAAGGGAAATAGTTGTCGAACAACCTTGATGTTGCCGGGCTGCGCCATACGTTTAATTAATTTGTTTCGTTAATGAATTTATACTGTATGCCCCTTGAAGTATAATTGTTTGCTGATGGCATTACGCTGTTTCGTTGTGTTTCCTCCCTTTCTGACTACGTACTTCTTCAGGATGATGCGTTAGCGGTGTCTACGTGGCGTTCACGTAACTCCCTTGTTCTGAACGAGCTGAAGACGAAGACAATTGGGAGTTTTCGTAGATGGTTTTCGCCGTCTCAGCAACGCTCTCCGCAACCCGCTACGATACCCGGAACTCTACAGTCAAGGCCATCGGCGCGCAGGCGCAGTGGCGGCCTCTTCGTTGCGGAGGGCTTAGCGAAGGGGAAACGCGGTCTACGAAAACTCCTTAACGTCGCTGAGCAGGAAGCGTGACTCGTTTGTTAGTTACTTGCACCTTAGACTGCGCTGTGCTTGCCCGAGTGTCCGTAATTCGTGACCTTGGACTTTTTGTTCACTCACCATTGCACTTTATCACCATGTATCAACTATTCGTTGGGCCTCGCTGATGACGCTTGGTGCGATATCTCGCTTCACAAAGCCATTTTCTTAGCCTGCATGTTTCGTGCGGCCATTTTGTTTCTTGGTATTCACGAAACTTGAATTTGCTTGTATCATTTGAAGTGACGCAGTATTCACCATGTTGTGTCATCCTCTATTAACATGTTCAAACACGGTTCATATGAATTATTTACATATGTTGCGAAACCTTGCTGCTACAGCTATGACAGATAATTTAATAAACTGGGACTACGTTCTTTGTTTAATAGACGTAGTTTCCATGATTTATTCTTTTTACATAAGGTTGGCAATGCAGCTGTTGACCCATCACTGCTTTTAAGTACTGTTTGCTTTCGTGTTTTCTCTCGATCCAGGCGCTCCCAATGCCCTTTTTATCGCTTGGATTTGTTCCATATACGTCACCAGTTACAAGAATGCAACTCAAATATAACAGGCTACACCAACCTGTAATACTTTTTTTGAGACATGAATACTTTACGATGAGAAATCCAGCCATTAGTGTGTGCATGATTATGACTTTGCTTGTTTCTTTTTTCCTGCTTTGTACGTGTTTTCTGTTTTTTTCTCTTCCTACGACAGTGTACCACTTTTTAGGCTTAGTGCTATTTGTGGACACACCAAAATATAAAATATTATTATTATCTGTTCGAGGGCACTGTCAATGAAGTTTAAAATAAAATGTGATCAACTTTGGCAGTGCAGTGAAAGCTTGAGAATAATCCAATTGGATTTTTAAGGATTAGTATATTTATTGTCCTCGTGCTCTTTTTGCATCATGATATAAGCTTACATATCACACGCTATTGGTGCGCATAATTACCTTTGTAATTCATGCAATGGATTCTAGCGCGTGGTTGCACAGAAGTGAGGAGCAAAGCACTGGACAGACCAACACATGCATTGTAATGTAGCATTTGCAGAGGAACGAATGAGAACGAAGTGTATGATTGTGCTCCAGAAGTTAAGGCTGAACAGCATGTAAGCGATTTAGCGAGCGACGGAGATTTAGAAAACGTCGCTCATCGCCTTGGTCGCAACGCTCCCGTCGCTTTCATGCGGTTTGCCTCGTCGCGCGACTGACCGAGCGGCAGCGAAGCGGGTCGCCATCGCTTGGCTCTTCGCTCGCCAAATCGCTTACATGCGGTTTGTACTTTACTTTGATGCTTGTGTTGCGATAGATGCTCTGAAATGACTGGAACCGATTACATCACTCCAAGCAGCATTGCTAGACGAAATGCGCCGTAAACCGCGAACTGAAACTAAACGAGTTCGTCCCAAGGAATGCACACAGCACACACCTTCGTCGTAACATTGAGGGACTCAAAATGACTCTATCTCTGTTCTTACATATAATCCCAAAACATCGTGGAAGGAAATATGACCACAAATATCTCAATCATCAATAACCTTATCCGATGAAGCGGGAAGCCAGTGCACGATGCCCTCTGTCCAAGTCTTTAACGAATTCTTCACGTCTACATTTACTAGGGAAGACCAATCCAACATTCCATCTGTAGCTGACCTTGATTATTCATACATGTCGCCCATTGTAATCCCAAGTCTCGGTATCAGTAAACTCCTAAATAACCTTGATATCTCTACGTCATCGGGTACCGACAACGTATGTTCAAAAATCTTTGAAAAAAACACCAGTGCCATTTCATCGGACATACTGTGCCTATTGTTTCAACAATCATTGTCATCCGATTGCAATTCCGCTGACTGGAAACTTTGGAAGGTCGTTTCAATTTTTAAATCTGACGCAGAATCGTCTGTAACTAACTACCGCCCCATATCCCTAACCAGTGTGGTGTCAAAATTGTTACAGCACATAGTATTTTCCCATTCCGTGTCCCATCTTGAAAATAACTTTTACAGCGAAGCTGTTAACGGTTAGTTCCCCCACTATCGTGTCCGCGGACAAGCGGCGTGTCGACACAGAACTCGAGCCAGTTCACCGTCACCCTACGTCATCGTCTCACCTACCAGTCATGTGTGTCCTGTCTCCCGTGACGTCGAAATCGCGGTAGCGCTCTTATCAGTTGCCCTTTGGACTCACGATGGGTCGGCCGCGTGCCGTTCGTTCGGAGAAGAAGAGCGGGAGCGCTAAGAGCGGCGACGTGCGCAGCAGCGCGAATGGCCGCGCAAACGCCGCGTAGCCGCTATCGCCTCGAGTTCCACTGCGTCGAGTGGTTCCGAACCTCTTGCGAAAGAAGAGCAGATCGCTCGCCTGGAACGCCGCCGAGAACAGAAGCGGCGATGTGACCGGCGCCGGCGGGCCAACGCCACGGACGACGATCGTGCCACGGAAGCCAAGCGCAAGCGCGAGGCCCGGCGACGACAGGTCGCCACGCCGGCTGAACAGTTTTTATAAATACTTTGATCCCACCGTAGTACAGCTTCGCTGGTCTTCTTCCTTCACCAAAATAAAAAAGCTAAACTTTTTTTTATAACTATCAGTAAGTTTTTCGCAAAGGATACTCGTGTGAGGCGCAGTTACTTGAATTCACCCATGGCATTCACACCAATATGGACTCTGGCTCTCAAACCGACGTTATTTTCTTAGATTTCTCAAAAGAATTTGATCGCGTTCCCTCTGTCGCCTAAAATCCAAACTATCCGCGCTTAATTTAGATTCGTTAACACTTTCCTGAATCCGTAACTTTTAACCCTTAGACAACAGTTTACTGTAACTGGTGATTTTCGATCTTGCACTACTGATGTGACCTCTGGAGTGCCCCAAAGTACATATCTCGGGCCCCTTCTTTTTCTTATCTTTATTAATGACCTTCCAACTACTGTGTCATCTACCATACGACTTTTTGCTGACGACTATGTGTTGTGCAGAAACATTAACAATCCAAATGACCATGATGTCCTCCAGCATTATAATAATAGGGCTTTGACTGGTGTACCACATGGCAGATGCAACTTAACGTCTCTAAATGTAATCTGCTTTCACTAGAAAGCGTTCAGTCTCGTCCTTTATATATTTCTTAAATAATGTACCCCTCCCTCTGTCCTTTCTTACAACTACCTCGGTATGTATCTCACCTCTAATCTCTCCTGGGTCATTCATATTAACACAATTTCCGCTGACTCCTCACGCACTCTTGGTTACTTAAAACGAAACCTGAAGGCCGCACCCGCCCATTTACGCCATCTAGCTTATAATACTTATGTTCGTCCTAAACTAGAGTACGCTTCTCCTTTTTGGAACCCTCATCAGAAGTACCTAATTAATCAACTAGATTACTAGAATATGTCCAAAACCGTGCCGCTCGGTTCATATCATCATCTTATTCTCGATTTGTTAGCGTCTCTCTCATTAAACAGCGTAACTCTATTCACTCCCTCGAAACTCGCCACCTAATCTCACTGCTTTGTCTGCTTCACCGGCTGCATTTTTAATCCCGGTCAATCAGGTTCATTACTTTTGGAGCCGCCGAATAGAATATCTCATCGTCAAAATAATAGCAAAAGCTTCAAACGCATCTTTGGTTCCACAGAGGCATTTAATTAATAACTCAGCACTTCCTAACGCAATCAAGAACTGGAACGGTCTCCCCGAAGCCATTGTCAACCTATCTGATAAAAAATTCAAAAAATGTTCCGTAATGCTCTTTTCAAACATTTTATTCAACCATGATGCCCACTGCATCCTGAATTTTGCCGTTTCGTTGCTCTGATGCCTTTTTTAGTCTGTCATTTTTGCGTTAAAGTTCTTTTTTTTAAATTGTTATTTTCATTGTAATTGTTTGTAATAATTTATTTTAAATCGTTACTTTTGGTGTTCTTGTCGCGTATGCTAGCATTTTAACTTCATTTGCACATCCATTTATTTTATCTGCATATTTTCGCTTTGCATTTGCTTTTCTTTCCCTGTAATCCAAGCTTTTCTTCTTGCTTTTTTCTTTTCGGTGTGTGCGTTTTTCTTTTAATTTTTTTTATTGACTTCGTTTTTGTTATTTTGTTCTGATCGATGCTTACACTGAATGTACCCCCCCCCCCTCCCCTCATGTAATGCCCTTAATTGGGCCTTTGAGGTACCGTGAATAAATAAATAAATAAATACCGTAACGTTGAAGGGGAAAAAAAAACGTGCGAATATTGTAATAGCTGACCCTAAAATGATCTCCATTAAGATGATCCCCTAACAAGGGAAGCGTATACCTAAAAGCTCCCCAGATTGCTGCCCGTAACGTCGCTACCAGCCGCACACGCGCCATTGGTAAGGTTCCATGATTTCGCTCGGCAAAGCTGCGTCTGCCAAGTATATGCGCGGCGGCGACTGCTGAGTCTGTTTCCAGATAATGGACGTTTCCCTGAGGCCTCCCTCCGGCATCTCGGTGTTGGAGGCAACACCGTGGCGTGCCATGACGTGGCTATAGGATCGCCGTGTGCCTGCCGGGTAATTAGTTAATGAGTCGCCTCGCGATCCGCCTCCAAATTAGGCAGATCAGGGCCCGACCAGTCGTTCGCTTCGACTGAATTAGTGGCGGAGGCGAGTTCGGCATATATGGCTGTCGGATAGGACCCGAGTTCCCTAACGCCGGCGCCGGGTATGCATGGCGGTCGCGAACGCCGGCTTAGCTTATCTGATTAACGCCGACTGGGGCTCCTGATCCGACCGCAGTTAGATTAATTGGCCAGCCTGACTGATGGCGAGCCACTCCCGAAAAATAAAATGGCTGTGTGCTCTTCGTCACCGTCGCTACGCCATCGTGTGCGTTAACGTCGGCCGCGCTGACGGACATTAATTCTCTCGGATATATTTGTGTGTGTGTGTGTTTTTATATTTTTTTGCTCTCTCTTGTTGCGAGCTTCCCCTTTCCGGAAACGGGTCGCGCCATTTCCGGCGCGGGATCGGCTCCGCTTCCGGTTTCTTGCGCCGTGTTGCGCTGAAACCTTTGTCTTTCCGTCTCTTGCTGTTTGTGGGGAAGCCCATTTCTGCGACTTCGCGGCGCCTGTCGGGGTTGATTTTCATCCACGCTGACTAGGCCTCATTCGAGGCCAGATAAGGTGATCTATAGTTGATTATCTGGTTTCTACGCCGCGCCGGCGATATAATAATGATACTAATACCTTTCTTTTATTTTTGGGTTCATCGGTGCCTCAAAACAACTGAAGTCTTAAGCGCCGTTCACGCTCTTGCCACCGAGACCAGACCGGTTTTAAGCCTCTTGCGACGTCTTAGGACCAGCTCTGCTGCAGCGCATCCGGTCCTAAGACGTCGCAAGAGGCTTAAAGCCGGTCTGATCTCTCTCGGTCGTACTCGGTTGCATATGTGTGAACGGCGCATAGTACGTACGGTTAGGCGACGTATATATTTCATGTCGCGGCAGACGTGATTCACTAAGCCACGGGAGCGTGCTTCCGTATTCCGGCGATGATCGTGCCGAGGCATATTGTTGCGCATGCTAGTGTACGCATGTGGTGCCGAAGTTCGACTGCGGCCCCTTTCGAATCACTCGGTCGCCTGAATTCCTGCCCGACGCCTCCGTCGCTCGGCGAGCGAGCATTCGGCGTGTCGGAAGTTTAGGCTCAGCTGTTTCTGAAGGCACCTAAGTGGCACCCTTCTAGAGCACAACCGGCGCTCTCGGATTAGGTCGTTGCTTATGCATGACCCGCTGCTTCCAGGTCGGACGTATTCGGCCCCTTCGAGTATCTGGAAGTGAGCGGCTTCTCGGCGCGTAAAATGTTGCGCACATACGGGAATTTTCGATCGGCGCCCGCCAAATGTATGCATTTATAAGGGCGACGTAAAACCGAGCCGGCCGTTTCTCCGGGAGCTTATCCGACGACCGAGTTGAGCCAACGACTTCCGGAACACGTGGCGGGAGTGCTGATTGCGGTGACTCGGTGATGTTGGGTGTGATGGGATGTCCGATTGATCGAAAGTCCTAGTGGCTCGGAGCACTGTGGATCAAAGTATTCAGCCGACGATGCTAAATGTGCTGCGTCACGCCGAGTGGGAGCCGGCGTTCGACTTCCCGCATAATTACTTGAAAATGTGTCGTGGCTCCGTTGTTCTAAAGCGTGCATTCTGTTTCCGAGTTATCCTGCAGATTTACTTTTGAGACCGCTCTATATTTGGGGACAACGTTTCTGGGCATTTCCAAGGAGAGAAGGAAAGCGCAAGGATTTGACTGCATTGCGTGCTGCCATTTTCACGGCTGCTTTGCGCGCTTTCCGAAACGACCGAAATGCAATTGCGCAATATCCATAGAGCGTTCTGCTTCGTGGAGGTTTTCACGCGGCGGATTTGCAAAACATTGGAATGATGTATGGGCGCTGAGAGCGTCGAGGGGATCGTCATTTTGTAGATTTTCCTTTTGAAACCTCGAAGTGACGGTACTTTCGTGCGTGTACTTTCGCCAACAAGTTCGTGTGAGGCTTGGCTTCGATCGGGTTACTGGGAAAATGAAAACATGAAGACGCCTGGAACACATGTAGAGGGCAACAGAATGATGCCCGTGTAACTCTGTTATTGCAAAATGTAACACTTTTTCTTTCTACTGAAATGATTGTTTACGAGTGATCTAAGAAATCTAATTTACGTATCATTGTTTTGTGTTTGTTAATTGAGACTGCAATCTGGTGCATATATTTTCATATATTCGAGCTTTCGATCGGTCTCGACATTTGTCATGACTTAGATGTTTAGACAACGTGACGTTAACTTGCCAAAGCTTTTTTTTTTTGCGACATTGTTACACGTTGTAGATGAGAAATTTTGCTAGTGTGGTACTTCTGCTAGCCTGGGGTCTTTCACGTGCATCACCCGGTAGCGATGACATGAACGCACGCCGATACGATGCTCATCTAGATCAAAACGGACGGCGGTGCCTCCTGCAGCACCAGCTTTCTCTCCGCATACTCCGAGCCGCGGTGCGCGAACACACTCCGCCACCGATACCCCTCGACACACGGTGAACTGTTCGACCGCAACAAACGTAATTGCGTTCGGCACGCGGGTCCCTGGCTCTTCCAGGTTGCTTGAATTCTCAACCTCCCTGGGCAGGCTACATACTCGTATGTTGGTCATAGCGATTGAAGCGAAAAGCACATGATCTAAATCTGCACGACGTGCAGTGAAGGAAGTGCTGCGCCATATTGCGCCACAAACGAAAGTCTGCTACATATTGCGCCAAAATTCATAATTTTGCTAAGAATTGCGCCTTACCTGCGTCGAGATAAACTTAAACAAAGGGGGAAAATGAATTAGTTGGTTGATTCTAATATTCAGAAAAGTAGAAGAAAAGGAAAATGGTATTTTCATCTTAGGTAACAGCACAGTAGAAAGCTCGAACACACAACCCCTAAAAAAAAAAACACTAAAAGCTAAAGTCACGGGAAATCGCTGCGCTTGATTTAGCCGATGAAAGAACTCGCTCAAAGAGATGACGAATGCCATGACGTCTCGCTTTTGACGCTCTTTGATCGGTTCCATTGGCTGGTGTCGTCGGCTGCGCGTTGACTTAAGATGTGGAGAGATTACTCGTCAACCGCGCTGGCCTCGTCATCGTCGGAATTTTCGGACGATGTCGGCAATGTCAGGAGCTAAAAGCCGCGAAAAAAATGTGCAAACTAGTGGGATGGCGGCCACTGTAATAAGACAGAACCAGGGCCTTTTTGCTCCTGATGAGATCACTTGATCATCGCGTCTTCAACATCCCTCCGTGCCGTCTGTGGCTACAATGTACCGTGGCACTTGTGCCGCGCTCGCATCGACCTTCACCGCCCCACACCAGCGCGCGCGCTCGCGTCGAGCTTCGCCGCTTTGCACCGGAGTGCAAGGAGCAGCGGCTACTATGGGGGAGCGCCTGGGTTGGCGACTTAGCGCAGTAGACGCGGGAATTATGCTCACTACTATTACAGGTCTACCTTCTTTGGTCTTGATTGTAGGTTGATCTCTAATTAAAAAAAAAAGCTAACAGGAAAAAACAACAACAACAACAACAAAAAAACGCGGGTTTATATTAAAGTGGCCTTGAAACGATTTTTCTACTTTCGTTAAATACTACTTAGAACATTGATAACCGAATAAACTTTCCTTATTTTTCCTCCAATCAATGGCAGCCGCCAAAAAAACATTCGAGAAATACGAGCATCGTTCATCCCCTCAACTCGGAGCCATAAGAAGCGGCCACGTAGCCTGGTGCCTATTGTATGCCGCCAACGTTAATCATAGCCACGCGCTGGGGTCGGCAAAGCAGAAAACGCGTGCTGAACTCCAGGCATCGTTAGAGTTCGGCTATTCTCATCACCTCAGTGGTTGGACACTAGCCACTACCCGAGTGTCCGCCGAGTCATTGATTGCTACGAGCCGAAGTCAAGTGCTCACGCAGCTCTCGTGCCCAATCCATGAACCGCGCTCGGCTGTTGTCAGGCGGGTGGTTTCGATCCCACAATTACGTCATCAAGCTTTGCGAAGGCAAGACTGAAAGAAATAGTCCCGTTTTATCCTCGCAATTTCACCGTGACCAAGAAGCTTCTGAATCAGTGACGGTCTGTTCGAGTGGGCCAGACTAGGACCAGTATGTCTCTCCAAGGTCATGAACATTCCAACCCGATATCGTTTCATGACCCCTTTAAATAGTTCCCGTGCCGCAGTCAGTCGAAAGGGCAGCAAACTTCGACCAACTCAGGCTCCAACGCTGCTAAAGCGCATGGCTGCTTTTAAAGCGCAACAGCAGGTTTTCATAATATTTGTGGGTGGTCGTTTTTGCAATTTATCATATAGGAATCTTGAGCTTTCTAGGTTCAGAGAACTTGGAAGGGCGTATTTTTTATTGATATACGTCTTAGCGGTTATGCTGGTTCTTGCTGGCATTTTACGGGAATTATATTTGCACGCTAAATAAGCTATTGAGCGCAAAATAGGGACGGGGAGAGGCTCTGTCTCAAGTGAAGTGTCGCGCTGTGCTTAATTTTACAACTCCATTTTTTTATATTTATTGTAAACGGGACCTACTCTGACCTGAGCCTTATTTTTAAAAATAAGACTGTCTGTGCCATTCAGCGATGTAATCACTTGTTCATTTTCAAGTAATGAGCAAACAGATGTTGGCATCTGCTCCAAAAGCATTAGTGGCTGCTCCAAACCAATTTTTTGCCCGCTACAAAACCTGCTACAAAAGTAAAATGCCGCTTCCATCACGGGACTTGAATGCTGCGGGGACCGTGGTCTGTTCTCGACTTCTTTTTCAAAACGACTGACGGTGTCGCCACCCGCTTCGCAGTCGAACCGTGGCTTTAGGATGCACTTTCTAATGAAGGTACAACCATTATGGCGGCGCTGGACTGCGACGTTACTAGGAATCGCACTGGGCCCGGTGCACTCGGTCAAGGTTTCCAAGACGAGGACTTGGGACGTATCGATCCGACATCGATCTTGGTTCGATTAGTTTGCTCTGCCTGTTCGTGGCTCTTTGGGGGTCGAGACTGCCGAAGCACAAAGGAGAGTTGCTGGTGGAGTACGTCGCGTGCGCCGCCCTTCGTTGACGTAGAAGAAAAGTGTTTTATGGAGCCGGGCGTGTCGCGTCCTTTGTTACGAAAGGAGAAAGAATTGGGTTCGCAGGCGGCTGTCTCCGAGTCAGCTGTGCGATTCTGTACGTACGTGGTACGAACACTATCCGACAACACGGGCTATAGCGCTAAGGCTTGCAGGGCAAATTGGACGCTACCTAACCTGACTGTACTCGGCCTGTCGGTCGGCCCCGGATAAAGTCTGCGCGCGAAAAGTTCTACTTACGCCGAATGGTCTATTAGGTTAGCGTCCCAATGGATCGTTGTCTGTCGTCCATTTGCATGCGGTTTTGCGTCTGATGTTTCGTCGTCGCGAGGCAAACACGAGATTAGATGCGGAGGAAGAGCGTCGCTGTTGGCCAATCCCTCTGCGCCCGCCTGTTAGCCCGTGGGCCACGCAGTGCGCTTAGATAAGCCTGGATTAACTATTGACGACGCATTTCGTGAGCTTTGCTGGCTGCCTCATTAGTCTGTGGTTTGCTTGTCTGACCCGTGGCTCTGTCGCGCCAACTGAATGGTAATTATCGCTTAGTCGCCTCTTTGCCGCGTGGGCGGGCCTCGGCGAGCGGGGTTGTTCTTTCGCCCGGCACGGACGAAAGTTTCCGGATTTTAGGTGCTTACGTGTTATGTCACGAAAGAACCCTAACAACCAGGACGATCATTTTTTTCTTACTTTGTGCTAGTCAAGTGTCCGCTTGCCAGCATTCCAGTATTGAACTGAAATTGTGTAATTTATCTTAATGACACGTGTTTGGTACTTGAGTCTTCTCATTATGAGCCGGCTATCCTGGTTTGTCATCCGAGAGTTTTGCCCCTTTGCTGTTGTAGGCAGCACGCACGACATTTCGACTTGAGGTTGTTCTGTTATTTCCCTGACGTTGAAGGACTGACTGCCAGTGTACAAGTATCAAGAAACTGCTAAATTTCGTAAATCCTTATTCTCTGGCTCTTGGGGATCTGTTTTTTTTTCGCGTCAGTCTTGTAGATATATATGTTTTATTGTTTTGTTTTTTATTTTATCAAAACAAGATATCAATTTTTTGTTGGCTCGACCTTTCTTTAAAGCAGTGGGGAAGACACAATTCTCCGACGCGGAAGTAAAACGGATGGCTCAGTATACTCGAGCCAGATTAGTGTTTAAAGCCTGAAAATTCGACCAAATTGGATTTATCGTGACGGCGGCTTCTTTTGCTCTCCTTCTTTGGTGGCCTTTCTTGGGAGCCTTGGACGGCTACGCCGTATCAATCCTTTTTCAATGCGTAGGCGAGACTCGGCTGCACCCCGAGTCCATGAGCCTAAAGAACAAACCGGTATAGGTTGATTTTGCCTCGCTGCGGTTAAAGGAAACTTTCTTAATGTAACACGCAATCATGTCAGTCATAAACCTTATGTTGTTGTTGTTGTTGTTGTTGTTTTTTTGCTTTGTTGCGTTTAGAAAAAAAGCTTTTTTTCGTCTAACACGCATTTAAAACATTCTATCTTTTTTTTTAGAGCGCGGCTTTTAGGCGTTTGTTTTCGGCTTGAGCGGCGTCGGCGTAACCGCGCGGTGCATTATGGGAAATGTCCCACAATGCACCGCGCGGGACCCTCGTGACGTCACACGTGATGTCCCATAATGCACCGCGCAGGACCCCCGTGGCGTCACTCGTGACGTCACGTGTGACGTCACGAGGGTCTCGCGCGGTGCATTATGGGACATTTCCCATAATGCACCGCGCGGAGGAGGAGGAGGAGGACGAGGAAAGGGGAAGAGGAGAGGGGAAGAGAGAGGAGGCAGGATGACGAGGTGAGGAGGAGGGAGGAGGGGTATACCCTTTTCTCAGTGCCCTTCCATCCTCCTCCTCAAGATCTGCGCTCTAATTTGGCATTACAGGGAGTTGTAAACGGCTTTCATTTTTTTGCTGCGATTAGAGGAGATTCTTTTTAGGTAACACGCAGTCAAATCAGTTAAGAAACTGACATTACGGATGTATTTTTATTGATCATTTGAGTTCTTTGTTTCGCTAATGTACCGAGGACATTTGATTGAAATAGTCGGGTGAAATGTCTAGCTGTTTGTTGTTCGTACAGCTGAAGTCTGCCTTGAAATGTGTCGCCGATGTCACCGCTCTAAAGGGTCAACTTAGTCACGAAGAATTAATTACAAACCAGTTTTTTTTTTTTTTTAACATGTTTTACGCACTTTTGGTAATGATAACTTTGAAACACCCTCGCTACAATGCCCGCCCGTATCGAAACCAGAAGAGGGTGACTTTACGATAGTAGCGGAAGGCTTGAAAAAAGTCGAAGAATGTCGAGATGCTATTAGGGTGGATTAGCGATTCCCCTCTCGAAGGCGACGAATAAGTTCGCGCTGGGTTAATGAGTAACACGGTAACACCTTTTTTGTTGAATAGCGATACGTAGATATTATTCGATTTGCAGTTCTAATAAACGAGAGATAAAATACAGATCCGGGGATCGTGTGACCCCCCCCCCCCCCCCGCACACACGCACACACATACACACATACCCGCGCACAGGCTCTGAGTCTCGCACACCGACCGACGCTTGGCCTTGGCCCTTGTCTTCCGCGCTGCTCGGTTGCCATCCGATGCCGTAGACGGCCCGGTGCCTGTCATTTGCGCCTCCACGGGGCCACGAGAAATGGGAACCCAGTTGCTGGAATTCTCTCGCCATTGGGGCTGTGTAAACACTAGCCGTGAGAACCACGAACTTCGTACCTAGCGAGCTCTCTTGCACATTCGGAAGCGCGCGCTTGGCGAAAGAAAAACAAAATGGCTAAAACATATAGGGCACTCGCTCACAGGAGGTGGCCCCGAATGTCGGATTTCTCGAGCATCCTGTACGGTGCCGTTACGCGGATAAGGCATGACTACCATTATTTAACTAAAATGCTAAAATGCTCTGACGGTTCTAGCATGACATCGCGCTGTCATTAGCTGTAACCGAAACTTGTCGGAGGGAGCTGTTCCAGTCAGCCCAGGGCGCTGTAAATCGGGGGACAGGGGATATCGCGGCTGCTTGATTTTAGAAAGACTTGGAGCGCGTAGGAAGCTTGGGGGTGCGCACAAGTTGCCGCTTGTGCAGCTGGCGCGAGGCAGGCGGGCGGAGCGCATGTGCACGCGGATAAGAAAGGGACAAACTGCGGGTCCATGTTGGTTGCATTTTAGGCAACCATAAAAACGAAGCGCGCTTCAAATACTGCTAAGCACTGTCTGCTTTAGTGGTTTCATATGATGCTCGTCAAGATTATTTTAATTGAATCTCTTGGTTCATTTTCACTATTCAAAAGTTAGTTGTGCAAATCGAAATACAAAAATTAATTAACCGTAACGCTTTGCATGTCAATAAATGGGTCCCTTGACAGCGACCAATACGCTGCCTATTTTATTTATGTGCAGTGCGTAAGTTTGACACAAAATGCAATTTGGCCGATTTTCGGGGTATTGTGGTCTGGTCACATAACTGTACAAAGAAGATAGCCGTATGATGCCTATATGGCGTCGAATCGAATCTAACCTTAATGAGTTTTATGCTTTAGTAAAGAACACGTCTGAGAATAATGATAATGTCTGTCTTCGGCGATTATGCCGGTTATTACTGAGTGCCAGCCGAAATCGCAGTTGCATCGTTTTAAGTAGACCACGACCGGATTTTAACATGAGAATATTTTACTCTGTCACAAGCTGTGGCAATTAAAACTGCACAGGCACGAATAAGGAGAATAGCGTATGACAGTTGTACTGGCCGGGGGTATTTCTACTGTTCTGAAACGGTCACTGATTTTCAGTCCATAGGCTGGCCGTGAAGAGACAATACTGCGATTGTATATATGATCATGACGTTGTTGACGGCCAGCTAATTCGATGGATTTGTAACGGTCCATAGATTTCCACATTTCATTTCTGCTCAGCCTGAAGCTATCAACTTTTATTCATATTGTACGTCCCCGGTGTCCCTTTTTCGTGATTTTAATAATATACATGCATATAATCTTGGCATTTTCATTTATTCGGAATTTTACGTTGCACCTGCGCTAATGGATGTCGTTCTCTTAAACATGCTAAGGTGAGTCTTGTATTAGCTTTGTATTTCTTGTATTTGTTGTTGCAGCTTCATTGTGGGCCTGCGTTTTAATATATACATTATCCCAGTTTATTTTTGTGCACCACACAGTAGACAGAGATGTTTTCGCGTGTTTAATTTTTGTGGGCACGGAACATAAAGTATTATTATCATCTGCATCATCGCCGTTTAGATGCGGTTTCACATGAAACTCAGAAACTTAAAAGGACACTGAAGACCACTTGACGTATCCCAGGCAATGTTGACCAATTTTTAACCAGAATTGACGCTTGCCTGCCGCACAAAGTCACTTAAATAGTCCCGCTAATAATCATTGTGGCGACGCCGTTGCGACACCCCGAATTTGCGGGAAAGACGGATTTTGCCTGACGCACAAGCGTGACGTCATCTGGAGCTTGTCAGGTTGATTGGCGAAATCGAACGATGCTTTCTCGTTTCTTTTCTCGATCGTGAGTTGTCTAGAGAGATTGCGTTTTGAAGTTGAATAACAATGAAATATGTTGATTTCGGGCCAGTAATGTTTTCCAAAATGGTCATAAATGAGCATGATCAGTAGCGATCCCCATGCTCGTCTTCAGTCGGGAACAGCCCACGTTTTGTCCCTTCTGTGTGTGTAGAGAAACCATGGGCAGACCAAAGAGAGCGGAAGAAATGGAACAAGTTTGCTTTTGGATGTCGCGTACTTCGCGTACGGGCGTTTTCTGTTTTGCATCGCATTGGTACGGCAGCTGACGCCGTTCCGTCGGCGTCAGGTCTCTGAGCGGGAGCTCGGACTCATTCGCAAGTGCGGCGTACCTCCCTTCGCATGTTGACGATGCGGACGGCTAATATGGCCGCCTTCACAGAGCGCCGCGCGGCGACGGGCACGACCAAAAGTGTGGCTCTGGTATGCCTTTCATGATTGAAAAAAAAAAAAACCTTTTCCTTATAATGTTTTGAGTATAGACTATGCTTTAATCTACGGAAAGAAGATTGATGTCAGACTGTCGGCTTTGACGGTGTTGGTCTGAGAACGCGATGACTCCTAGCTTCTGTGATTTTTACACACACCATCGAAATCGTCCTTGGTAGCCAATAGTACTGGTGGTGACGTCACGGGTTGGCACCACAAGAGGGGGCCGCTGAAACATCTCGTCGCCAATAACTCTCCGCGTCAACCGCGCTCAGCGATTGCTCAAGATGATACCGAAACCGACAGGTCGCTCTTTACGCCCCTTTCGTTTTCGGAGTCCCGGAAAGCGAGAAAACAGAAAGTTAGTTTCCGTTTCGCCCGTTTATTTGCAGGTGCATGTCAAAAAGTGCACGGTATGTTCTATACAATTGAGGCTTGGCGTCTAAAGGCGTCTGAAAACACTTTTCTTTATTTCTTTAAAACCGTCTCCATTGTCACTTTGAGCTGCCATCAACATCCTTATAAATGATATGGAAGGGATATCGACGATGTGAGGGACATCGTCAGACGGTTCTGTTATGGCAGAGGCGGGTTCAACGCACCTCGAGCCGGAGGGCGGCAGCTCAAAGAGGTATGCGCATTTCTGCAGCACGGGGGTGTGTCCCGGAGAGCGATGCTGCCGGCGGTCGTCCCCAAAGCTGCGCATTTCGCAGACCTGGAATGTTCCTTTCTCTGCTGGTCTTTCACCGGGACTCCCTCGGTTCAAGGACTTGCTTTCAGTGTTAATGTCCTGTCTCCTCGGCGCGTTGGCACCTGAGAGGACTGACTACCTGCCGTCTTAATTAATTAGGACGAGCACTTGAGCCGTGTCTGTCTACGAACCCAGTTGAAGCTCATAGTTCTGTTGCTTGTATTTTTTTTAATTATTGAGTTAGATGGGGGAGCTCTTCGTGTCGTTTCAGTATCGATGTTTACACTAAACACACTTTGCACGAAAGGAAAATTTTAGTAAAACAGACTTTGCACTAAGGTTTAATTTCGTCCACCTGGGGATAATTTGACTTGCAACCGAAATCTCGGTTACACTGCCCCTTTTCCACAATAAGCCTCCGTCAGATTGCGGGCGCCTCGGCTGGTATTTGAACTCGCCAACTGAGGATCCGCTTTTCGTTTCGGAGCCACAGATGTGGCTGCCGAATTTCGCACTGATGAAGCATTCCCGCAATCGGACGAAGAGCTGTCGCGGTTCAGGCACCGAATAACTGAATTTTTGGTTGCACTTCGAAGATCTCCATACTCTGTCAAATGATTCTGTCCTTCGTTTGGGCGTGTCAGATGCCACGGGTGCTCCCATTCACGTTGGCGTTGAGCGCAGCAAAGGTCATGGGTACGAGCTCATGTTGACTTGGAACCTCAAGCTAAAGGATGAAACACGTCCTTAAATATCAAGTCGAAGTTTGAACGGCGATCAGAATGTGCGAAAATTGACACACGCGGGAATGCACCGGAATTTGTAGCTGTTTTTATTTCGCTGCTCTACAGCTTGTAACTAGAATTTAGAACGTTCCGTTTCGTTGTAAAGAGCATGGCCTTTGTGCTCGTCCCGTTGATTCCCATTTGCCACCTTGTACATCATAAAACAAAGTTGCCTAGATCATGTTGTAGCATGGCGCTTTCTTATATTGGGGTAATTTCCGGGTAAATGACACGATACTGATCGCACGGTCTTGTATAAGAATTAATGCAGTGCGGGAGGTTATTTATATATACAAGAAGCAGAAGTGGTCTCAGCACGGTTCCTGTAGTACACCTGATTCGACTTTGACCGAGGAAAATGAGTTAGTGTCATAGGTGACCCGTAAAATACCTAATTCGACTCCCATCGACTACAGTTTGAGAAGAAGCCTCCCGTGCGAAATCTTATCGAACGCCTTTTGAAGAGTCGGTAAATACGGCATGCGTTTTGGTGAGTGACTGTACATTTTCATGCATATCTGATACTAACTCCAAGAGCTGTGTTTCGCACGACAGCGTACGCCAGAAAGAGTGCTAGTTCGCAAATAATATAATGCTTCCACTCAGGTTATAATTATACTGGAAATGGAGGACGTATTCTGAAATCTTACAGTGTACACTTTTCACAGATACTGAACGGTAATTATCTACGCTTTCTTTTGACCCGCTTTTAAATATGAAAATGACGTTTGCAGTTCTCCAGTCTGTCGGAATGACAGCAGTTTCTTAAGACTGCTTAAAGACATGCACCAATGAAATACCAATTTTCCCTTACAAAGTGCTGCAGTAACTTGGAGGTGATTTTGTCAGGATATGGTGACCTGGTGCCGAACGTCGCGGAAGTTTTGATATTGCGACAGCTACAGCGTCAGGAGAGACGACGATTGGCTTTGTAGGACGTACGATGTCGTAAATAAATAGACTTATAGGCAAGGGGGCAATTCATTTGTGAATGCAGAGTTAAATAAATTGTTAAAACGATTACATAATTACATGTGATGAGTCATCCAAGAAAGGCAGTCTCCTTTTGTTTTTTTATGTATAACAGCCGACCCGACTTTTTTAATTTTTTTATTTTTTATTTGGGGAGTTAAAGAGATATTGTTCAAGGGAGTGTTATAAAATAGAAACAGTGCGTTTTTAAGCTTACTATTGCGGTCAGATGCACACCTTTGATGACTATCTCGTATACTACATACGTTAGTATGTCTAAAAGTATTTTCTTTTTGCTTAGGAGCTTATGCAGAAACGTGTTGATCCACGGCTGCTCCAAAGTTCAGATAGTTCCTTTCGGAACGTTTTTGTCTAGTAAACTTAACGATTAAGTAGATACCAATTTTTGTGAACCGACCTCGTCCAGAAACATTCGACATTAAGTTGTGGTATTTTTTCCCGGTTCACTTGGCGGTAATTGTTAGCAGTTGTCAGCTGTCAACAGTTGAAGTTAAGCGTCCTTTGTTAACAATTGAGCCCTCTACGATCACATTGATACGTGATCGCTCAGCGGCTCTAAATAACTAAGGAATTTTATACACTTTGGCTTTGAAGTGAAAAACAGATCTACTGTTGTGTTGTTACGTGTGGATCTATCTACAGCCTGAATTTGTTCAAATGGATTCAGTTACATGGACGAACTTTGTGCTGGGAATTAAAAAAAAAAAGATTTTGTATACTTAATGTCAGCATAGACCATAGAGTCACCTGCGCGAAAAAGTGTATCCGTCGGGTGGACAATGTTAGCGCATTCAGACATTCATTAAAAAAAAGCTAAAGAGATTTTCGAAAAAAAAAGAGTTAATGGTTGACTTTGACGTGTTTGTACCTGCTGAGTTCAAATATCACAACCTTTTGACTCAAAACAATCACTAAACGCGATATGAAGCGAAGAAAACAGAAGCGATCGCCGCAGCTGCAGGCCATTGGCTAGTCGCGCGTGACGCGCCACTACGCCATAAAGGCCCATGTTGATACTCGCTTGCTCCGTCGCTTCCGGGAGTAATCGGGCGCCGAGGCTTCTGCTCTTGTAAATCGGGGTTGGCTTCTGATTTTTCGAAATATTTCGGTGGATCTGAAAGGGGAATGTGTCCAGAGGACCCTCGACGTGACAAAGTACGCGTTCCAGCCGTTGGCAAACCAGAAAAATAACCCCCGCAGTAATACGGGCAGACACGAGGAACCGCTTGCGCCGACGCGACATGGCGGGCTTCATTCGTTCAGGAACGTACTACTGCTACTGTAACGTAAAACATTGACAATAAGCGGAGTCTTATTAAAGGGACGCGTCAGTCCGGATTAGCGTGACCCTTCCGAAAACGGTCGTCAGGGGACAATCATTCGGCACACATCGGCCTTCATGCTTGGAAACTGCTGGACACGTGAGCGTGCAGGCTGCATTGTTCACCAAGGCTGAAGTGGTTTGAAGGGATAGTATAATCGGCTTCGGGCGACGGATGAGCTTCCCCTGAAATGAGACGGGTGATGAGACAGGGTCCTTGCGTTCTACGTGAATAACTCCGCAGAAAGTACATCTTTGTGATAGTGGTACCCTCTGCTGCGTTTTATTTGTTTGCCACCAGTTATTACGCAATTGCAGCTTTAATAAAACCGGGGATGTGTGCCTGGCAGCCCTCAATTTGATGTCGAATTCGTGAAAGCGCCCTGAGCCTCTACATTCGCATACTTCTACCAAGATTTGTTGACTGCATTAGACCACTGCCAGGCATTATCATCGTCCGATCGCATTTCTACGGCACAAAGAACCATTGCATGACACACGAAATTTCTGCGGAAAACACTGCGTAACTTGTAAAAAAGAAAATTCACGACAGAATGTCACATGCTTTGTATCTCCAAAAAGCGCTCCTGAAGATATTAGGTATACCTATGGAAGAAATTTTAACAAAATTTATGTTTACGTTTAAAAAAATGTGTCACCAAGTAGTATCAGCAACTTAAAAAGAAAGTCAATGCTGAAACAAGTTGCACTGTGAAAGTCGCATGATGAATTGCATGACCACTTATTAGAACAAGCTTTCCTCTCCCAAGTGACTGGGTAGCGGAGCAGATTAAAAACGAAAGAAAACAATCTTGGGTAGCAGAGTTGGTCCGGGAAATTTATGGTCACTTCAACGAGTTAACCCAAAACTAAAACACTAATATCAGGCGGTTAGCATACCGCTATTTGGCTACATGATCGAGGCTTTTCCAGTACACTGCACACAACTAATAACGTAATAGCTTTTTCCTAGAACAGTCGACTTACAATTCCTACGTAGTTTCGTCTCCTCTTCAAAAATGGTCAGCAGAGCGTCGGGTTCAGGTGAGCCTTCTTCAGGCCCAAACCCATACGTATGTACATACATTGTTTTCATATGCGCCGTCCGGAACAGGTTCCGTGCAAAAAAACGGTGTACTTGCTCAAATTCGTCTTTGCATAACGGGAACCCATCCCTTTGAAATCTCGATGTCGGAGTGAAAATGGCGGTAAGCGGGAAGAACAAAGATAAAGCGAGTTCATTCAATGAACTCGCGTGACCAGAAATCGGCAACAGTGAACTTCATTATTGCCGATTTCTGGTGTTACCCGCGTTTCTGTGGTGATAATGACTTCAGCTGAGCAAGAGTGCACATGTAAGGATCAAACGTCTCGTTTATTAAATACACTTCTTACGTTTGCCTTCAGAAATGGATAACCCATACGTCGAGGAACGTGCGTTTTGTGGCCTGATGTTCGAGCGTCCCGCTATCTTTCGGTTACTAGATACTTTATCTTGCGTTTGCCGTCGATTATAAGCTTTTCATGCCTCAGCTTACAACCTTGGTTTCTATAGCCTTTGCAAAGCCAGGTATCAAAGGATATTCGCGTTAGGTGATGCTAGTATCCTTTAAATATCCTTCACTAATGCGAAAGCGCGTTTCTTTCAATTTCATTGTTTTGGGTAGCTCGATCTAGTTCTCGGCGCTTGAAGGAATTGAACTTAACGCTCTGGTGGTAGAATCTTGAGCACGGGATGTGCCAATCCTCTGAGCGCGTTCAATCGCATTATGCTCCAGATTGATGTCAATGATTTGCTTGGAAATATTTACCGGCTTTCTTTCTTAAGCTACTCGCCACAGTGTGTCTCTTCTGCTGAATCTGGTATATTAAAAAAAAATGACATTATTTATTCGTGACTTGTTCTCTACGTACTCGCACTTCTCATGGAGACGTTGTTGTGAGACCGCAGTTTAAGTTGTAGTTTTTGGAAATAACTTCTATACTCTTCAGTTCCTCGAAAGTCAGCACAATCTCCGTCGGTGACCTCAACTTGGGCTTTACGCACCAGCGTCGCATCCATCCCAACTTGCTTAATCTGAAGGGTCTTAACCTCGGACAGAATTTTTCGCTTGGCCGGCAAGAAGCGATCACTGTACGGGGTTTTTTTAAACAACCTTAAAGTCGCAGCATGAATCAGGACGCGTCGCTTTAACGGGCGATAAATATCGTTGCTTGCGTTTTTTAAGTGTCGCATATCGGAAGCGCACTTGTTTTTTTTTTTTTTTAATTCATATTTGTTTGTTACGTTATCTCACAAAATCGGAAGATTTGATAATGTGCACGACTGTCCCTCAGATATCGCAGCTTCGTTCTTTCATCGTTGAGTCTATTTCAATCTGATAATTTAAATAACTCTAACAACTATACCCTGTTCATCGCTTTGCTGGCAGGGCTGTGGAAGCTACGTATTTGTTGGACCAGTCAATCGTCGCTTTGCACCACGTGATCAGACTCTGCGCATACTCCCACGGGAAGCGTGGTTTGGCGATAAAAGACAGGCGATTGCTTAGGCCGGCGAGCACGTTGCTTCCACCGCCCTGTCAGCTTAGCGGCGAGTCGTGTATATGCTTCGTTTCACCACCTGAAGCCCAGACGCAGCCCACGCTACGAGCTGATTTGAACAATCAGACAGCGTCAAAAGTGCACCATCATGGTGTTCTTCATGTTTCTGCGCGTGTTCTATCATTGCTGAACCTTTCACAAACAGAGAAGTCCCCGTGACTTGCGCTTTTCACGGTTATTCCAAAACCGTCGACAAATCGCAAACGTTCAAGCTATCAGTCGAGTCGGTGGTGCCAAGCCACCCTCGATTGTTCGCGTTCGCCAGATGCCAGCGTACTCCTCAATCCGTTCAAACACGTCACTCTAAGAATGCTATTGTTGCTCGCATCGAAATCTTTCTTCTTTTTTTTTCTTCTTTTTCTTCGTGAGGCAACGGCCTCTTAGTCTAGCTAAACATCGCCGTTATGTCGTGGGTCGTCACCCGCTGATTGGGATCGTCGCACCGCTCCCAACACATACGTCACCGGTGTGTGCGGTCGACGCGCTTACGTCTGGAATTCCTGTTGATTCAACCTTCCCAAGTGGCAAGTATACACCGGGAGACCCGGCAGTTACCACTCAGACTTGCTCACTCGCAGCAGGGGCAAGCAGTCATGCCTCAGACCGACAGGCCAGTCAGCGTTGCCAGCGAAGACGGCGACTTGTGCAGTCGTATCAGGGAGTTCATCGGGCGTAGTGCCAGCAGCGTCGAAAGTAGCCTTCACGAGCAAGGCGCGTCATCGGACTACTGGGCCACGTCCGAAGAATCCCTGGGGCGCGCGGCCTCTTGCAGTACCGTGGACGATCAAGGAAGCCGCCCGGACTGTTCGACGCTTCCGGAAAATGGAAACGTTGTCACCGCGCGCGCGTCGCTGGGCAGCGTCCACTCGGTCAAGAGCGCTTCGGCGGGACAGTCTCCTCGTCGTGCGAGCACCGTCGCAGTCAAGTCTTCCCGCGGTCCGAGCGCTGGGTCGATCGACTTCAAGGAGGCATTTCGAAATCAGGGACCGTCGTCTCTGGACGCCAGGGTCGGCGAAGGTCCAGTTCAACTCTTGCGATTTCAGGTTGCTCCCGTCGCTGGTGAGTGCGCACTCATTCCGGGATCTTTGGGCTGCGTATGCTTCAAACAGATTTTTTTTTAAATTATTCTTTGAACAGTAATTTCGTTATTGCTCAGAATCTTGGATTTCGCCTACCTTTCATAACCGATCATGTCGATCGTTTATGAAACGGTTTCTGGCACAGTATCAAGCACCAGGAGAGGGTTTGAGGCATCGTTTCTCGCACACTCGACATGACCGCCGTCGCCACCGCTGCTACGGTAGACATACGAACGGTGACGCTTAAGAAATGCCGGACGTATCGAGTTTTGGTCCTCATTTTGCTTTGTGAGCGGCTGCTGATTCATAATGAAGCTGACGGAATCGTACTTGCTTACTATCTAGCCGATGCAATCTCGTCAAAATGATCTCTGGAATAGGGAACCTGATGACACGGTGACATCGCGGGCTGCTCTCCAGTTAAAGCAGTGCACAATTGGCGAAGTCAGATCGATTCTTAGCGTCTTCTAGCATCCTGTATTCAAGCTGGCAAAGAATTCATATTTTCTTTTTATTAACTAAGAAAAAAAAAGATCGAATACGAGAGGAGACATTGATGCTTTAGCGGTTCCGGCTATTCATCATTGTGAAAACCCGAGACCAAGTTTTCGCAGTGTTGAAAGGTCGCCAGCACGCCTGTTTAACTGTTTTTATTGTTGTTGTTTTTTTGGTTCTTACAGAACTTGTGTTCGGTGTGTACCTTTGGCGCATTTTTTTTAACCTTTTCCACGACGCGTGTTGCTAAGAAAGTTACTGAAATAGAGCTCCATTTGGGAGTAGCCCGTTTTCATCGTCTCAGAGATGCTCTAAGATGAGTGGCGCCAGTTATGAGCCGCACCTTTTTCTTGGGCTCAGCACAATAGATATAACTGTACGATTCCCGGGGTTCAATGAACTGAGTCAGAAGCTGTGCTATCCTAATCGCAGTTGGCGGGAACACGGGTGCGCGTGGCATTGGGTGCTATCAGACCGCTAACGGCCAGGCGCGCAACCGCAACTGCAACGCTGCGGGTGTGCTGCAGTTGAGCTCCAGTCCTGGACTGAGGGCTGGGACCGGGACTCGTCGGTCTCCTAACCTTTTGAAAACATAAAGTTATACCACCACCTTTAGTGCTCTGATGCCGCGCGCTCCCGTATTCTCGCTAACTGTGATTAAGATAGTACGTTTCCTTCTCGACGAAGTGCGGTTTCATTAAGATTATAATACAGTCGCGAATGCGAGGGTATCGTGATCTATTGCTGTGAACGTCGCGGATGTGCATCTCGCATTGTTGTCAGAATCGTGGCGTTTGCATAAGATATCTGGATTGAGATCGACGCAAACTTGGACCTTTCAGAATAAGATCAGAAGTTCTGAAATACCAATAGTAAACAAACCGGAAAAGTTGTAATAAAAAAATAAAAAAAGCTGAAAACGAAACGTTATAGACTACGATTACACCGTAGTAGTGAGGTCACTGTTCTCTATACAAGTGGCTTACGAGTTAGGACCACAAAACTGAGCTTCACACGATGTTCCCAAGCTACAGAAAGGTTGTTACGATCAAACGTGGCCGTCGTGTCGTCACGGCATGTTGTAATGGCGCGTCTCGAACTATGTTCGGCTTGCGTTTTCATGGCGAGAAAAAAAAATGGAAGCAGTGTTTTGCTCCATTTTTCCCTTCTTGCTTTAGACTCGGCAAGCTACGACACTTATTGTGGGGCCTCAGGCTCTTTAGCATGCCTTTAAAAATATAAATAAATTTCTTTTTTTTTTCTTGTTTTGCGCTCTGTACTTTTTTTTGCTCGACGGGTTTTCGTTCGTTTGCGAAGGAGCTGGGGAGAGTAAGGAACGGAATGGGGGGAAAACATAAAAGGAGGGGGGGGGGGAGTTTTCAGCGGCAAAAATAAAAGCAACATATGTTTTGTGAAAGCTAACTTTGAGGCCAAAGCTGAGGTAAACATTTTCTTTCAGGTGCAGTGAGAAGAGAGTCTGTTTATTTGACGGAGGGGATGCGCCGGGATGCGACAGGGAGTGGGGTTCCGAACGCGAGTGCTGGCCCGGGTGCTGGCCCGGGCTGACGCATGCGCGTGCTTCTAGGGAAGTGATCGGGTAGTCTGCTCTAGTCGGGGGAAAAAAACAACACAAAAAAACGCACACCTCGTTTGAGTTTGCCCAATGCGCGGCTTGCGTCAACAACTCTGCTCTGCTACACTCGATGATGAAGAGAAACGTGCTTTCGGGGTCTATTCTAGGCGGCGAAACCGAATTTGCTGAGATCGCTTTGAATGATCGGGTTTCCGGTTTGTAATAGTGATCTTAGCGCCTTTGCAGCGCTTGAGGAACCTCCTGCATGCGGGTGTCAGGACTCACGTTCTCCTTTCAACGGAAGTCTGTGTGTGTGGGTGGGGAGGGGATTCGGCTAAAAGTTAGATACTCAGCGTCTCGTTTTCCCCGTCGGTCCGAATCCCGCATTGAAAGATTAGTAAATCATACGCTGTTCTTCTGTCCCACACCACAGAGTAGCCGACCGGGACACTTACCCCAGGTTAATTTCTCTGTCTTCCTTTGCACCTCCTTCATTCTGTCAGAACGAAGCTGAAGCACGATTATAAGGGGTAGCAGGGATCGTCTGTACGCGAACAACTATCCTAGTAATATATCGCAAAGATATTTCGTGGCTTAAAAAGAAAATGTATCTACTTTATGGAGTCGGTGCTTGAAAGTCGTGGTTTCGATGGCTGTAATCGTTCCTCCACCATCGCATTGTGGTAAAGCACTCGCGGATCCACGGATCGTTATCGTTATGACAGTTGGTTGGATGAAGACGCTCACTTTCCATTGCAATAATAAGCATCATGCGCGAATGCTGGGCGCGTGTGTTTGTATTTTCTGTTAAAAGGGTCCCCATTGCATCAGGGATTCAGCCAAAATGACTAGGAGAGAGGAACATTAAATTTTAAAATTGGTCCCTGTCATTTTGCTCGGAATCGAGTTTCCCAGTTTCGAATTACCTAAGCTGAAATATATACTGTAATAATGGAGTTTGGCATGCGCGCATTGCGATCTATGACGATTCTGATTAAATCGTTGCGGGTGTTAATAACGTTTCTTACTTTATTCTCAATGCGGTTTTTTCTCTCTCGAGAGCTGTCGTTGTTGTTGTTATTTTTTGCGTACTATGCTTGAGGTAGTTTTAAAAATGATCAATCGGGTATCATTTGCTTTCTGAGGAAACAATTTTTATAATGTCTCGGGAAAAAAACTTCCTCTTTAATCGGTCCTAACCTAAGGAGCTCAAAAATTGACCTTTTAAAACAGCAGCGAACTGCACTCAGTCGAAACGCCCGCGATTGCTGCCTGGCTCGTGGGCATTATTTTAAAAACAACGCGCTGAAACCTGAAACTCCCTTAATCCGTTATTATCCCATAGCCGCCACGGAGTACCGAAACAATAGCTCCTGCCGGTAATGGTGTGTCGAAACTCAGGCGCCGCTGTGAAACAACAGGACAAACACACATACACCGAAATAGGGAAGTTCGAAGCGAACGCAGAAATAACACTGTTTCGCATTCTGGCCCTGATGCAATATTGTGACAGGCCCGTGTTTTGTGTAATCGTGAGCATTTCGGCGTTCTCTGTCCGCTCCGTCGTCTCTCTCGATCGCGCACGAGCGCTTTCCTGAAATCTATTGTGTTGACGTTCCGGACGTTTTACACGCGAAATTCGATCGAACGCCGTTTCGTTCCGACGCAGGCGAGCGCGCTGATGGAGTGGTCATGACGTGGGCTGGTGTTTTTATTCCTGTTCAAAGAATACGCCTGTGTCAATAATCGTGGGGCTTGTCGCGCGGTTGTCGTAAACGAGATTGCATCGAAAGGCCGACCGAATACCGTACTGACGGTATTCGGTCAGCTGCATGCCACATCCATTTTGTTTCGTCTTCTTTTTCTGACGTTGCAATTGAGAAAGAAAAATGCCTCAAGGCTGTTTTGTTCCATTATATCTATCTACGTTTCTATATCACAACATTACCGACGGGCAAAGAAAGTGAGCGATATGAAACAAAAATAATAGAACACGACTTGCAATTTTTTTATGTCCAAATTTTGCGCAAGCTTATTCTTGAAACATCGCTGAATACTAATATAAAGTAGCTAGCGCTCTTACCTATTCGAGAACATCACAAAGTGAGCGGACGACAAAGAGATGCAGTGAATGTAAGCGCAGTCTTTCGGCGTTCGGCGCTGCTCGTGGACTTGCAGGGTCGCTGGTTTATAATTTTGCGTCACAGTCTCTTTCGAATCCCGCACCTCCGCGCGATCTATCGACGGTAGTACCGCTCCACTTGGCTTATGTCTGCGCAGCCACGTCTTTGAAGTTGTCTCGGCTCGTGCTTAGGGTGTATCTTCGTGCTTTATTCAGAGGCCCGGTAGCGACCGGTACCTTTCCACTGGTAGTAGAGAAAGAACGCCTGTATTGCAGCGCAGAGTTTACCTCCCTTACGAACAAAGCCTCGAAGTTAAAGCCGATGTTGCCTCGCAGGACGCATTGTCGGCAGGTGAGAGAAGGGTGGGCGTTTACCTTCCGTTTGCTTTATTTACTGATTCTCGGTGAAGTCGAGTACGCGAGGCGAGCTGTTGCCGCGAAATATCGCGAATACCCGCTGAAGATCGAAGCGCATGTCGTCGCCCCTTATGCATCTCCTTCTCGGGGGAGCGAGCGCAGAGCTTCGCGGCCTCGCGAGATTGGAGCGTGTGCTCCGTTTGAACGGGGTGTGGCACTGCTTGCCACAGCTGCTACTCGGCCGGTGCATTGCTTCTCGTTCCCCGCTTCGACGGTGGTGTACGAAAGAGCCCTGGATGCACCGGCCATCTAAATTTAGTTTTGCGGAGATGGGGAACGAGCTCACGACCCTCGCATTTTTTCTGACGAGTGAGCGTGTCTCTCTTCTCTCTCTCACTTTTCTCTCTCGCTCTCTTCCTGCAGTGGATAAGGCGAATGAGGCGCATCTATCTGTGGCTACCAGGGATGTCGCGAACTTTTGTTGAATTTGAGGTTCGACTGGTCTCGGCAAACTTTCGAACGTTTGGAGAACTTCGACGAAGTTCGGCTTTTGATCAGTATTACCCGACTTCTACTCAAAGATTTAGCAAATATTTGGGAACAATAGAAACTTCATGATTTGTTCAGTGCTTTTTTTTTTTTTTTTTTGTGAAACAAGACATTTGATAAATACTGCACTCCTTCTTTGCTAGGTAGCGTCAGCTCGTTTTCAAGTTCCGCGAATGGGCATAAAAGTCGAACTTCACTCGAAGTTTTGTCAAACTTTACTTTTAAAAGTTCGAAAGAGTCGAACCTGGTCCAACTTGAACCTCGGGAGGTTGGAAACATTTGCAACAGCTCTGGCTTCCCTAAGAACGGGGCTGCTTCTGACTGTTCCGAGGGTGAGGTTTTCGGTCTCCTGTTTTGCCTAAAGGAGAGGAGCGTTTGATCGCTATGAAACCATGAGTTTTTTTGTTTTGTTTTGTTTTTCTCGTGTATTTTCGTTTTTAGACACCTAATAGGCGTGTCCGATATGGGCGACGAAAAAATAAAAGTTTCAACCTGTAAATAGTAAAAAAATAGAAGGGAGGCAAAACGGGAATGGGTGTCGGTTACGCTTATATCCTGCAAAACAGTGTTCTCGCCCATAATGGAAGTGACGACAATTCAAGACGGTGGCGCCCTTGTGAAAGGGTTTATACTCCGTGTCCCAAGTTGCGTACAGTAAAGGCAAAGGCGGACGCCAGGCGAGGGGAGAAAGGACAAGTACTAGAAAGGCTTGGGAGGAGGAGAGAAACCACCTCTTCCCTTGCCCTCCATTGCCCTCCTCTCCCGTCCCGCCTTCTTATTGCTCGCCCTTTCTCTCTTTGCCTGGCGTTGCCTCCGCGTGCACTGGTACTGTGCTCCGCTGCAGGCAGCAGAACTACGCCATTTTCCAATAAGGCTCTTCGAGAAACGTCCCGCTGTGTTTGCGATCACGTGCGGCGTGCACCTTTGGCAAGCTTGAAAACATGGCACATGCTTATCCACACCTGTGCGAACAAAAATTCGCGGTGTTCCAAAGCTTTTGCGCCGAGCTAGTGAGCAGAACTGAGTTTTGTGAAGGGACAAACATACAAATGAAGCGCAAAAAAAAATATTGTAAGGAAAAGTAAGGAGGAAAAATGATGGGGAGCGTAAAGGGGGAAGGAATGGATCGTATAAATTGTTCCGGACGGAAATCCGAGAATGCGTTATCGCTGTTCGTTCCGGTCCAAGGGATACTTCCCAACCTTGCCCCCTTGCCACACCGACTCATTTTTCCTGGGTACTTTGCTTGTTGCTCATTTTCTTCGTTCCTTACCTCTCGCATAAAAAAAAAAAAAGGTATTTAGATTTTTTTTTTCATTTATTGCGGTGGTTCCGTCCGAAAATAATAAAAGAATGGGCCTCTCTTCTTTGGTTTGGCCTCCCGCCGTGGCTGCTTGTCGCGCTCTTTCGTACCTCGACTTTTTTCTAGTACTTTTCGCGGCGAGGGCCAAAAATTTCGGTTTCTGCCTCTCGATTTTGAAATGTTCACTTTTTTCCTTCCTTCGCACGTCTGTTTTCCTTTTTTTCTTCTTTTTTTTTCGGCACCAGGTGGCTACTAAACTCGATTGATATGATTTTGTATGCGTCGGGATTTTTGTTTTCATTGTCCTTACAATTTCGGCGCGTCGCGTTTTGATGCTGCGGTGAAGCCAGATTTGGTGACATCCAAGTTTTGTTAGAATTATTAATGATGTCGACTCTTTTTTTTTTTTCCGTTTGTTAAACACTGCGCCGTATCTTACGATTTCTGTCATTTATTTCGCTGACGGGATGATTTAAAGGAAAACACAAATTTCTTCACACTTTTTTTTCTTTATTTTTTTTTATCACGTGTGATTAATGTGCACTCGAGAAATTGTGTGCTTTGTTTTTAAGCAGGGTTAGAGCAGCCTTCTTTTTCTATCCGTGATTTTTATTAGTACGTTCCACGGACACGTTCGATAATACCCGCGGTAGGCTGAAAAATCTGATCCGTCCGTGCGTTTGGCCTGTGCCTGCCTAGCGGCATCTAGAGTTGCGAACGAGATTTTATGAAATGTCGCTAGAGGTCGTCTCCCTCGTCGGTACTATTTACAAGTAACGAATAAAAATGTGCGCGTGGGGAGTGTCTAAAAGACGTATCGAAGAACGTGGCTTTTGCTCGTGCACGCGTGTGCGATAGGAAAATGGGGACGAAGGGAAAGGAGAAACGTCGTCCCCCCCCGCAGCCGACGCTACTAAACGCTACTAGACGCTACTAGCACAATAAAAGGCCCCATGATCCTGCGCTTCTTTTTTATCCTTTTTTTTTAAGACTACTTTATAACACTAGCCGAATGATCCCTTACCCTAACTACATTACGTGTCCCGTTCTCTTTCCAAAACGTTTGTGTCGCCGTTTACCGTCACCATCAGTTTCGTACTCGGGCTGATAATCAAATCGTGCGCTCTGTATGTTTTTATTCGAGTTTTGTTTATCGGCGATCTTTGCGGATGGTCTCGTCTTTGTTTTGGGTGTTCACGGACTTGTCGGTATTATCTCCGAGTGCTTTTGTGAAGATTGGTGCAGCTTTCGAGAGGCCGCTAATCCTATTCCTTTCCCGCCAGGAAGATCGATTTTCTTTTTTTTTTTCCCGTTGTCTTGGAACATATTTCCGTACCATCCGCCGCCAACCCCCAACACCGTCCGTCTCTCGTATCCCACCCATGCCCGACTGCCACGAGATCCGCTCTCGGGGAATGTTTTCGGGATTGGCTCCGGGACAACATATCGCTTGGATTCCCACTGATTCTCTCCTGTACTTTTTTTTTTTTGCTTTTTTTTATTTTTGAACGCTGTGCTTTTATCTCCGATTTTTTCCCGTCTAGTTTCGGGCCATTACTTATCTTTTACAGCGGGATTTCATTTCACGTATGACTAGTTTCCGTGTTCAAGCCTGGTAACATATATGGTTGGATACACAGACCTCGCGCTAACCTCGCGTACATCTTCATGACAGTCCCAGTCTCCTTCCTTCTCTCTCTCTCTCTTCCTTAGAGCATGCGCACGTACCAATGGAAACATGGTGCATGCAATGTACCAATGTAAACATTGTTTTCTAAAACGTCGTGCAGCCATCACATCTCGGAACGTGTTTTATTTATTTTTTCTTCCCTCCGCTTTGGATACATACTACTTTCTTTTTTTCCCTCCGTACATTTGTTTACTCACTTTTGAGACCGACTTTCACTCTTGCGTTTAATAATATCTCCGTCTATCCTATTTCGTGCGCGATATTTTTTAGCATTTTTCATTCTATCTCTTTTTTCCTCTAGTTAAAGGGAAACTGAAGTGGTTCTGTATTTGAGTAAAAACATTCAAATCGTCTTCATTTGACCTCCGGGATTATGAACATCGAGATTATTTTACAGTTTTGGTACACGGAGGCTACAGAAGATACTTTTCAGAGTACCGCTCAAGCCCCTCCTTCCCGGAGCGTGACGTCATAAAGGAGTTTTCGGAATCTCCGCTCTCGCGCATCTTCAGACCTATGCACGCGCACTCTTGCTATCTTCAAAAAGGGTCAGAAAGAGACGCCACGACTGGTGCCAGTGAGCGACACGCGCTTGGCGGCCCAAAGATCCTCTAAGGACGTAACGACTGGTCGGAGGTTTTTTGTGTTTACTCCCGATTAGTTTCATCTTCGGAAAAACGAACATGATATTCAGATTCACAGGATAAAAATCTGCTAAAATCAACCTTTTTTTGTGTGTTTCATTCTTTTTTTTTTAAATGGACAGAAGGAATTGAATTTGAATTGGTTGCCTGTTTGTTAAGTGCGTAAGGAGGATTCGTAAGGAATAATCATACTTCTGGAAAGCGAACTACCCGGATGACTGCTCTCTGAAAAGTCAAGCTCCTCAAAAGCACACGTGCCACTGCTCTGTTTTTGCTCAAAATTCTAAATTCGATAAACCGTGAGAAATTGGGACGCCGCTCAGTCTCGTAAGGAGCGTTTGCGTCGGAACTGCAAACGC
Organism: Ixodes ricinus; assembly: GCA_037355805.1. NCBI lineage: Eukaryota > Metazoa > Arthropoda > Arachnida > Ixodida > Ixodidae > Ixodes > Ixodes ricinus. The sequence goes on along the minus strand of JAZHYW010049128.1, from coordinate 75,471 downwards.
TGTAGGTGTGCTCGGAGGATAAACGTCCGTTCGCCGAATCTCGTTTTGAGTTTATCGGTCCTTGCTAGTGCGCCCAAAAAATAATGCGATTACGCGGCATTAGTCTCGCGTTCTTCCGCGTGCCTCCGTTTCGGACGGCCTTGTTTCGCCCGTTCTGCAGCTCTCCTCATCCTCGCCTCCCGGCGCTGGCCTGCTTATCTCTCAGTCTACTTTCTGGTCGGGCTTATCAATTTCTCCCTAACGAGAAGGGATGCTTCTATTAATACCCGGTGCGCCTACCGAAATCCTCGTTATGTACTCGTCGGACGAAATAAATGCACACGATGAGGGGGTTTGTTTACATTTCATTCGTCGAACGATCCGTCCAGGATAGTTATAGTTGTGACGCGAGTTATTGGCAGCATTTCTGGGGAAGCCCTCCTTTGAGCACAGTCGGCAAAACTACACTGGGTACGAGTCGGCATCGATCGTTGGGGAAAGTCCCAGAAGTTCGTCTTCCTTCCAAGTTCCGGCGTGGGTGGTTGAGTCCGTACGCTTCTACCGGTAACGGAGCCGCGCGCGCCCCGCGCAAGATGGAACCCGAGTCTGGCCGGCATGAAAAACGGCTACAGTACGCTGATGGGGCCGAGATCGATGTCTCCCTCGTAACTTATTATCGCTAACGACCGGGGCGTGCGTTAGGCACCGACCATTGATCAGTGCTAACCTTGGGCTGGAGGCAAGCGCTCCGGTAAAGCCGACGCGTTGTCGGACGGAGATTGCACTCCGCGGTGGACTCGCCGCGATCGGCCGTTGTGTTCTCGAGATCGTTCGTTCGTGCGTTCTTGTGGATCGCAATATGTTGTGAGCCGGGCAGTTTACCAGAACCGGCGCAGTGTTGCCCCCCAAAATAACTCATCGTGTCCGGCAGGGAGTGTCGATTGATTCACGCTGATTGATGTTGTAAACTGGCTCGGAAATTTGGGCCTGTCCCAAAATCGGCACACCGCTTCGGTTATACGTGTGGAGGCGGGGGAGGAAATACGTGCGAGGCAGGGTAAGTTGGAAGTCGGTTTAGATCATCCAGAAAATGCTCCTCACGTCGCAGATGTATATATATATATATATATATATATATATATATATATATACGTTTCGATGTGGTTCTCACATAATTATTCGCGATATTTTGTATTTCTCCGCATAACCTGTTTTTTTTTTTTTTTTTTTTTTTTGGGGGGGGGGGGGCACATAATGACTGTTTTAAAGGGACGAAAAGAGAGAAACCTCACATGTTGTGGTTCCTTTCGCGGACGAATATTACGCCGACCCTATTTAGGGACGAAACGCTGTCGGGGCATGTTTAATGACAAGGAGGTTTCCAGTGCGCGAGAGCGTCGCAATGGAATTTTCTACAACGTCTCTTCAAATATGCCACCTGTCGCGTAATCTCTCTAAAAAAAAGGGGGGGGGGCGTGACTGGCATTGGGGAGCGCGGAGGGCATCATGCACCTGTATATTGTAGGGTTGGCTGCATTTCCAGGGTGTGGGGGATGCTGCAGCCCCATTAGCCCCTCTCACCCCCTCCGGCTACGCTACTGGCTGCCAAACTACCAGCGCTGAAACAGGTGGCGACGCCTTCTAATCGTGACGTTTCCTGAGCTTTTTCTCGCTAATAAAGAGGGCAGAAAGTGCCCGGCGAGCACCCGAAATTGGGGCCGTCGCGGCGGCGTCGGCGGCGTTGTTCCCGCCGACTAGTTGGCTTTCCCCATTATCTGAGAGGAGAGCCCTCGGACCAAGGATCGAGAGAGGCTGTCTGAATGGAACGACGGCGCCTTTCTCAATTAGGCTGCGGCAAAAGGACTCCGGGCCAAAAGCAGTGAGAAAGGGAGTTAGATTTGGTCATCTGTAGCCCTGGGGACTTCTCTCCCGACGGCCTTCTTCCCTCCGACCCCCGGCACAGGGTCGCACAGCGATTCCCGCCGCTCCTCCTTCGCCATGCTAATGAGATCTAACGAGCGTGCTTAGGCAATGCGGCCGCGCTGCTGTGTTTCACGCGGCGGCCCGCCGGATTGGGGAGCGCTTCCTTCATCCCGTCCGCCTTTTCTCTCGGAAGTTTTTTTTTTTTTTTTTTGTGTGTTCTTGCTTTTTTTTTCTTCTGTTTGGATCGCGTAATCTCTCACCTTCCGTATTCGTCCGCATATTTGCTTCCGTGTCGCATCTCAATCCGGTTCGTCTGATCCATACGCTCTTTCCGTTTTTTTTTTTTCGTTTTGTGCATTTTTCTTTTCGTTTCTATATCGACCTTAATCCTCTCTTTCTCTCTCTACTTGTCCACTTTTTCGTTTTGTCCGATCTGCTTTTTTTTCTAGTGCGCGTTCCGTGATTTTGCCGGGATCGGAACCCGGGTCTCCTGATGACCTGTCAGGCGCGTTTGTGATTGGTATGGTGTATCCGTCTACGTATCATGTCGCCTGGGGTGCTAGGAATTTCGGAGACTGATGACGGAGCAATATATTTCTTTATTATTGCTTTATTTGTGCTACAAATTGCAAAACCCGTACCAGATTCGTACGTGTCGCTGTTTTTTTTTTGTTTTTTTTTTTTCCGCTTAGCACAGCGAGAATCTTTTTCATCATTTCATTCGAAGTTAGTTTGCTGTCGAGTTTGCACTGCTTTTGCTGTTTAGAATGTGTGGTGTTAACGTTTGCTCTTTTTTTTTTTTTTTTTGCGCAGGTGATTCTGCGCAGTCTGACGAACGACCCATCATTCAAGATGGCGGCATGTCCAGCTATGAGCGCAACCTTTACCTTTACCATGTGGGTACCCCATCCACTAATGAGAGTACTTACCTCTTTACACCCTTTGCCAGGTTACTGGCTTCTCTTGTCACTGTACTCAGTTTAACTTTAAATGCGAGCGCAGCAGAAACTACGAAAGCGAGCTCCAGGCTTGCAGCTTCCCTGCAGAGCACACGGCTCGTGCAGTGAATGCATCGATCAGGGCAACATGCTCGTGCTTGTAGCTTCAGCTTCGCTCGCACATAATGTGAAATAACTAGCTAATTTGCACTAATCTGGTTACTGTCCACTGGAATGGGAGGAGAAACGCGATCCTACCCGTGTTACTGAGATGCTGTGTGTATTGTAGTTACACTGAGAGGACAGTTGAACTCTGGCTGTTTTCGAAATACCTTGTTTCGATGAACCTTGTTTTGTTTGCAGTTATGTACCAGGTAAGGTCACTCAGCACCAGAATTCAAATAAACGAGGGCGCTGGAGACCGCAGACGCGACAAGAAAGTCCGGCAAATTGGACAGACAGGATAATATGCATATGTCTATCTTATTGCCTGTTCAGCGCCTGTCAGGAGGGTCAGCTTGCTCGGAACAAAATGAGCAGAAACGTCGTTCACGATGGTAGCCACAAACACACTTCCAAAGTTGTTGCACGGACACTGCATACCGCTGTTCCACCCCGCGTGCCTTTCGGCCCGTGCGCCAGCTTTCCTCTGCGTCACCTTCGTAGAGATTACCCGGAGCGATTTTGTGCTAATTTTTTGTTTCGAGCATGTTTTCCAAAGAAGCCTCGGGGCAATACGTGTTAGGGTTGCTTGTCAGTCGCGCTGTTGCCGGAAGGCTGTTCTTCAGTTCCTGCAACTGCTTCTGCTTTCAACTTGCTGACGATGTCGGAAGACCACGGTCGATCGTGAGACTTTAGGCATTTGTCCGCCACCTATTATAACTACCGCGAATCTCTCAGCTTAGCAGGTTGTAGGTGGCTGCGGCAGTCTCCAGAGTCAAACCGGCCAGCATCGGGCTCTCTTATTATCAAAAACAGAAAAAAAAAAAAAAAAAACAGAAAACAAAAAACGTGGTCGCCATCGGTCTTGCCTCCCGAGATCCCTGCACTTCCGTCGGTTTTGTGGGTAGCCTAGATACAGGTGGGTGAGTCGCGGAGAATCGACAGCTTGTAGCAGTGCCTGGTGGAGCCGATTGCCCCGTCATCTCCCTCTGCGGCCCTTAACTGGTCCCTGCTGTGCTCTTTTCGCCTCCGCGCAGGAGGAAATGCCCGACCGTCCAAGGGTGGCTACATTGCTCAGCAGCCTGGCCAATTACGAGGTGGCCATTCCCTCCGTGGCCGGAGAAGAGGCCCAGGCTGCTCCCAAGGTAAGCCAAACCGAAAGCCCCCCCCCCCCCCCCCCCCGATCATACCATTCGGAATCACTCTCGGCGTCGCCTCGGGGTATAATGTTCCGAAGTCTTCCTTACTAGCGCGCAGCTCTCGGCCGCCTCGTTAGAGGCGTTGGATCGGAAGTAACGTTCGGGACGATCCTGCGGAGCGTGAAACGACAAGACGGTATGCGATTTTTTTTTGTTTTTTGTCGCCTTTATTTTTTTATCTTGCGGCACAACCTTCTTTCTGTCCGTCCGTCTCAGCTTCGACAGTGGGAGAGCCCAGCAACCAGTCCAGTTTCGAAATAGGCGCCCGTATAATAGCTTGGCTTGCTTGCGAGATCGATGGGGACGGTCTAAGTGCGCCACGGGAAGCAAACAACGTTACCAGCGTCGCTTCGTTGCCCGTGCGCCAAATGGTTAGAGAGCCGTAAGCAGGCGTTCTCTCTTCGAGTCGTCGTTGCACAGGCGCGATGGCGGCGGCAGCCTCCCGCTTCGTGGCGTCTTTCGGGCTGCCAAATTTATGACGTCCGTTCTTCACTTTTTATGGATTCTGTCCCCCCGGTCCTCTTTCTTCGTTTGATTCTTTCCTTTCGGCACGCACTTGGGTGCCCTTTTCATCGCAGCTATAGGGTCACGGGATCCCTGTAAAGAATTGTCGCCATGCCGCATGCGGTCAGAATGCTTTTTCTTCCGCGGTTCGCCGGTTTGAGGACCGAGCGACGAAAGCGATGGCGATGGCGGTCACTCGTGGGACGGAAGTCGTTGCGCCATGTATGAACGCATGGGTCACAGCAGCACTTGAACGTACTTTGCGTTGCAGTGGAAAATACGCTCCCGAACACCGTTATTTTGACTCGATAAACGAGAAGCGAGATGTCATTCTCCCCGTGTACTTTGGCGGGAGCGTTGGCACGTAAAAAATGAACGCTTAGTGCGCTATCGGGTATGAATAAGCATTCATACCCGATAGCGCATCCTTATACCTTTAGCGCACTACTATACGCTTCCCATCCGTAGTATGGCTCCCCTGCACAGACCGAATTAGTGCGGCTTTCGCGGCTTTTTAAAACAAATCTGTAAAGCCTAAAAAAAAAAAATACGCGAAAAAAAAACAATATTGTATATATACATATAAGCCGTTCAATTGCATTGAGGTCTCGTAGTCGGTGTAAATTCCAGCTCGGTACCAATTTCTACCTAGATACTGTGCGAATAACCGAGAAGGTAAGTTAATCATGTCATATAACACCCGAGACTGTGGTGGAAGAAATTGGAAACTTTTTAGTAGAAGGAACAGACACAGATGTGTCTGCTCCTTGTACTAAAAGGTTTCCAATTTCTTCCACCACAGTCTCAGGTGTTATATGACATGATTACCTATCACCAGCTCGCCTGCACACTCACTGTCTTTTCACTAAGGTAAGTTACTCCAAATCTTGCCGACACTTGATCAGTTTTTCAATCCAGTGAGTGTCACCTATTGATAGGAGCAAATCCCCAACAAACACAACCGCTCCCATGTGCAACCATTTTGGTACGAAACACGGCCCGGAGTTAATTGCATTTTCACTCCATGTTTCCCAACAGTACAAAAAAAGGTAAGTTTTTTGTCAGTACAAAAAGAAAAGTAAGTTTTTTTGTTTTGTTTTTTTAATTTATTTTGGGGAATTATTTGCAGCGATAGGCTAAACGTTTCGGCTCAGGTGCGTGTGAATGGCATCGGTGTGGACCTCCAGCCCGTTATTCAACCAATCTGATTTCGCTTTCTTTTTCCCGCTTTCCCGGGAAACGGGTAAAAGTTGGCCCTTTTTCCTCGCAAGGTACAAATAACGTTTCCATTCCAAGACAGTTGCGTAAGCTCGGTGGGGACCTCTTTGCGCTGGTTCCCAGTTGTTTATTGACGCGCAGCTCTTGGTCCTCTTGCCGCCGTGCGCGCTCGAGTGAGCTAGGGGACGTAAGCCGACTATCGCACTTCCGGCTAACTTATTGCTATTGGGATCGAATATATGCTCTGCTGGAATGCGTCATCGACTAAAGTGGTTCGCTGAAGTGACTTCGTGTTTCACCCGGAACGTGTTCGACACTGATCTTTCGGCGAGCAGAACCTGTTGTTCGCTGTCAACAAGCGGAAAAGTTTCTACAACCATAAAGTGTCTCTTTTTCTTCTTTTTTTTCCTGCTGTTTTGGCGCATTGTTGAAGATTGTGGATGATCTCTCATCTTCTACTAGAAGTAACTAAACGGCACTAAAATTCCTTCGCGAAGTAACGAACGAAAAAAAAAAAAAGTCCTAACGTGTCTGATTTTTTAAAAAGCGGTCGACGACGCTGATTTCAATGACGATACGGTCGCTCGAGCGTGCTCTAAAGTTTGCGGGTCTTATTATTTTTTTTTATTTTTTATTTTCTTTTATGGCGGGCAGGCGATGCTTTTTCATCCCCCGCACCAATCGCATCTTCTCTTCGTTCGGTCCACCCCCACTCGCCTTTCGGCCTGGGGAGAAAGGGAAGAACCGGTGTTTCCGCGTGTTTTATCGTCCCTCATCCTAACGCGATGGCAACGGGCTTGGTTGCCGACAAGCAGAAAGGGGACAGTGTTTTTTTTTTGTTTCCCCTGTCTGTGAGTCCCGAACCGCAACGGTACGGAAACAAGGGCTGCGGGTCCCGGGAAAAAGTGCACGAGGGAAGGAGCCGAGTGGCGCATCGCGCTGGCACAGCGCCAAGGGCTTTCGCCGCATCCATCTGCAGTGTGCCCTACTGCGCAGCGCTCTCCCCCACTCCCCCAGCAGCACCCCGGCCCAGTCCGGCACTCATTGATCCGTGCAGTCCCCCCCTTTCCGCCCTCGCGTCCCTCTCCTCCCGCGGGGAGCCTCCGGAGAATGCGGAGGGACAAACTCGGAAACTTTCTCCCCCCGCTCCGGAGGCTGTGTGGGTGGCGGCGGCCGAGGCCCCCAGGGAGCCTCGCTGGGACACGGCGCTCCGGGGAGTTCGGGCCAGCCAATCCGCGCTTATGGGCGCCGATTGGCTGCTACTCACTCGGACTACCGCTCATAATTAACCTAGGCAAATGCGTTTGTGGCCGCCGCCTTTTATCTTAAACCGTCAGTAGAAAACGCTTGACTTTTTTTTTTTTAGGTAGATTTGTTTTTTGTTCAGCTTGGGGTTCTTTTTTTGCAAATTGTTTTAATTAGCTAAGTAGACTTTGGACGCTTTTTGTAACGGTGTTGGAGAAAGCTTTTTTAGACCAGTCACTACTTTAACGCGAAAGAAGAAAGTTGTGGTACTTTCCGATCTGCAGTGACACTGTTGACATTCGTTGGGTGCAGTTTATGGAACACTGAATCAACTTTGAGAAGTAGTGTAATGTGCATGTTATTGTGTTACTTTATTAGTTTAGTTGTGTATGTATAAACAGTGGTGCATAAAAATATGAATGATGGGAAAAATCTTCAGTGTGTCCATCGACTAGTACACGACATCGTTGTTGAACCCGGGGGTTATTTACTGTACTATCTTCGCACCGTGCAAGTTAAAATGAAAAAAAAATAAAAGCTAAGCATTTAATTATTTTTGTTTGTTTCTTTTTCTACAGAAAGCCAATCTTGGGACGATTGCGGGCGTGTACTTCCCATGCATTCAAAACATCTTTGGAGTCATCTTCTTCATTCGTCTCGTTTGGATTGTTGGTGTGGCAGGTGTCCCTGTCGCCTTCCTCACCGTCTTCATGTGCTGCTGTGTTGTGAGTAATGTCAGAATTCTCGCAAGACTGTTTGCTCTACGGGCTTCAGGTTTCTATCCATATTGTGTCAGGTACTCAAACATAGGGGAGTAGAAATCGCCGGATGATGCTTACATTTGTTTATGGTCGACTTTATGCTGGCTGTGGCATATCAACCAAGGGGCATACTTTGTTGTCTTTAAATTGCAGAATTTGCCAGAGTGCACATAATGTGCCCTCATACTTAAAGGTTGACGGAGAGCAACCAGAAAGGAGGAAACTCCCTCACTTCCTTCTTTCCATTCGAGAAAGAGGGAGACCCTCCTCCTTTATGTGGGGAGTAGCTGACCTGCTCCTGTGGGGAGAGGGTAGAGAACAACTCGAGGGGGAATGATGAGGATACTGGGAATGGGTTTTCTTCCCGGCAGAAAACAATTCTGTAGGTCAGCCTTTAAGCAAGAGCCTGTTCCCAATTGACATTTGTTACACTGGGCAGCATAACATGTCCTGTTCTGGCTACACTTGCAGCTAGTTCTACCAAAGTGTCAATAAATGTTCATAACTCAATTTCAAATATTCGTTTGTGGGAAGTCAATGTGCTTAACAGGAATAACTCGTTGTCAAGGATGTTTTGTTAAAAACAATATTTTACTGATCTCTTTTTTTTGTACATGAAAGTTGGAGTTAATTCATTGTTTCTTCTTTTCTCTCCCCCCCCCCCTCCATCTAGACATTTACAACGTGCATTTCCCTGAGTGCTATTGCAACAAATGGCATTGTGCCAGGTCAGTGTTATTCCTGCTCAGTTTTTTTAGTGTTTATAGCTTGGTGGGTTGTTGCACCGAACAAGTTGATCTAGGTGGCACTGTTGAACCATATTCGTAAAGATTGATATGATGGTTCTCGTCATTCTGGACATTTAGTCTGCGTGATTCACAGGCAGGCGCCCACTCTTCGGAGCAGCTTTTGGTAAAAAATGGTTTTGCCATTTTTATGAAAAGATTGAAATGTTCCAACTTTTTTATTATTACTATGTATCGTACGACTATCACAATGCTAAATTGCATACTTAATAATATATGTTTTTGATGCAACATCTGGCACCATCATTCTGGAAAATGGTGCTAACTGTGCCTATCTTTTAATTTCTTGCCCTTCTGTTGGGCCCAGTTTAAATATAAATACCCTATTTTTCTTCCTCCTTTTTTTCTTTTTTTTTTTAATGGTTAGCGATGCATGTAACATATTTTGAGGGGAAGTTGTGTATATGAAAGGAAATTATGTTAATCCAGCTCACCTTTCTCAGCCCTGCCTTGCTTTGAATGAGGCATTAGGTTAAACCACTTTATTGAATGCTGGCTTTTCTCTCCCAGCGGGCGGTTCTTACTTCATGATATCGCGCTCACTGGGACCAGAGTTTGGAGGTGCAGTGGGCATACTGTTCTACCTTGCCACCACAGTAGCAGCTGCAATCGTACATCACTGGAGCTGTTGAGATCTTTCTGGCAAGTTCTTCCTTGTCTCTTTGCTATAGCCTCCAAGTTCCCGGTTGTTTTGAAGCCGGTTATGGTTAGATTCTAGAAAGTGTGATTTTTATACAAATGCTTTGAATTTCATATTTTCTGTTAGATGATTTTTTTTTTTGCGTTTCTTGCTAAAATGCAAAGGATGCAAATTTGAATTTTTGTTATGTATTTGTCAAAAAGCTTGTTTTATATTCTGCTTAGAATATAAACAATAAGATCGCACACAGCTGAAGCATGCACTTCAGCTGCGTGCGACTACAGAAGCAAGTATTTCCACACTAACCACATAAATTATCTGAAATAAGTATTTTTAACTAATCATATAATTCTAAATTAGGGACATATTTTGTTCACAAATATAAATTATTTGTACTGCTATGTGCACATTGCCCGTATTTGGTCGAATAATTTAAGTCAAGAATTTGAGTTTCTTTCATAGGCTTTTTCGTTGTCCTACCTTATAGTTATGCCATCGGGTAATGCTGGCTATATATTGCTAAAACAAGGGTTGTGCGAGGATTCTAGTTTCGAATAATACGCTATTCATTATTCGCTTCGATTATGAAAAGCAATATTCATATTTTTCGAAGTGTTGATCGCTGTGGTTTAGCCCGTTGAGCGCGCTTGCTTGCCGAGCATCGGTGCACTGCGGAGAAGCAACACTCGCTAAGCTCACTTTCTCAGGTATTGCTTCTCCGCAGTGCACTCGGTGCTTCTCCGCAGTGCACCGGTGCTTGGCAAGAAGTGCGCTCGACGGGGCTAACCCATCGCGATCAACACTTCGAAAAGTACAAATATCGCAGTCGCGTGCTTAGAAGGAAAGCACTTTCAAAGCGGGATGGTGCACGCGCGCGCCTGGTGTATTTAAAAAGGAACGGAAACTTTGTGAATGTTGATATCAACACTACATAAAAATTTTAAAAATTGAACAATGTTAAGCAGCGATGTCCTGACAACCAGCATTCATCATTCCTGATTATTTTTTTTTCTCTTTTAAATTTAAGATAGAATAAATAATATTGGTATATAGCAAGATTTCTACCTAGAATAAATAATATTGGTATATAGCAAGATTTCTACCCTCGATTAGTTACAGCTTTGCATCTTTATAGATTTAATTTCATGTCAAATGCATTGGTTACTTGCCATCCGAATGTAGGCATTATACTTTGAGGCTACAGTTCCTATAGTTAGGCTAAAATTAACTTCACTTAGAAAAAGACAAGTAGAGCTTAGGAACAACCTTCACGAGTTCAGCCGAAGTTTCGTTAAAGCATGATGTACGGTAGTGAAAGGCTTGGAGAATCTATTCTATTAAAAAATATTTGGCCAAAATTTCTATTCAATTTGAACTGAAAATCCACTATTTGCACATGCCTAGTTAACACTAATGAACAGTGGGTTCTGCTTATGACTACAGGTGTATAATGTTCATAAATTTTGAATGCTCGGGAATAAACTGTGTGTTTCAAGCTTTTTTTCAGGAAAAAAGTGAAGATTGGTACCATTGAACATATTTATTTTTTCAACATTTTGAAATAAGAAGTACGGGGCCCAAAAGTAACCGGTATGCATTCCTGGAGAGTGGGCACTTTTTAGTACCAGCTTCCGCTGCTAGCAGCACTTAGCGGTACCCCTTCCCAGTCAGTTTGCCCCCCCCCCCCCCCGGCGTCGTCTGCTAAAGTTCTAGTGTCATGTTGTGAATTTGTCCCTCAAGCGCTTCAAAATCATTCCTCGTTTTTTTGTGATGTCTGATTTGAAGGAACAGCGTGCGGCCGGAAAATTCTATTTTCTTTTGGGGAAAACGGCTGCGTAAACTTTTGTAATGCTTCAGACAGCTTATAAGGAAGGTGCTATTAAGAAATCGTAGGTCTACGAGTGGTTTTCTCTTGTAGGGCAGTGAATTATTGATCGATGACCAACCTCCTCAACTGATGAAAACAGAAAAATTTGGGCATTGTTCCCTCAGAGTTGGTTCCTCCTGGTGAAACTGTTAATCGGGTATTTTACCTGGGAATCTTGCGACGCTTGCGCAACTTAGTGAGGCAGAAATGCCCCGATTTGAGGGAAAGGGGAGTGGTAGTTCCATCACGACAATGCTCCAGCACACACTGCCCTGTCAGTGCAACAATTTTTTAACAAAAATGGCATGACACCATTTCCTCACACCTCCCCCGTATTCACCGGACCTTGCCCCGTGTTACTTTTTCCTGTTCGTCCATATGAAAAAAGTCTTGAAAGGAAATCGTTTTGTGAATGTGGAAGGTCCTTCAAATCGGACGTTGCAAAAAACGAGAAATGATTTTGAAGCGCTTGGGGAAAACATTCACAACATTCCGCTAGAACGTTAGCAGACGACACTGGTCGGCAAACTGACTCGGAAGGGGTGCCGCTGAGCGCTACTAGCAGCGGAAGCTGGTACTACGAATGTCCCGCTCTCCAGAAATTCATTCCGGTTACTTTTGGGTCCCCCCTCATGCATGTACCCGGGGAAGGGGGGGGGGGGCTTGTGCCCTCCCCGCTTTGGTTACATGCCTGAGGGGGGACCCTAGCCTCCCCCCTCCCCAATTGAAAACTTCCATGTTGCTGGGTCCTCCTCTCCCGCCTCCCCTCATACAGCATTTTGTCATGGGTGGGCCCCCTCCCACCGGAAACAAAATCCTGGCTACGTGCCTGTCCCCCTCGTATATGTTCCTTGGTACACACCTCTCCGACGTCTGGTGGGCAGCTTTGTACGGGACAATAGGTGGCCAGGCACGCATCCAGGGGGAAGGCCCAGCCCCCCCCAGAAATCTTCCATGTTGCTGGGTCCTCCTCTCCCGCCTCCCCTCATACAGCATTTTGTCATGGGTGGCCCCCCCTCCCACCGGAAACAAAATCCTGGCTACGTGCCTGTCCCCCTCGTATATGTTCCTTGGTACACACCTCTCCGACGTCTGGTGGGCAGCTTTGTACGGGACAATAGGTGGCCAGGCACGCATCCAGGGGGAAGGCCCACCCCCCCCCCGAAATCTTCCATTTTGCTGGGACCTCCTCTCCCTCTCCCCTCATACAATTTTCGTCATGGGCGCCCCCCCCCCCCCTTGAAACAAAATCCTGGCTACGTGCCTGATAGGTGCCATGTAATACTGTGCTGTGCTTGCAAACTGATTGTGCCTTGCTTACAGTAAATGCACGCAATGAAAATGTTCCCAAACATCTGACTACAAACACTTTATATTTTGGGAATTCCAGGAATTTTTTTTCAAAATAAGTGTGTTTGTGCCAAGAATGCCAAAAGGTGCCAAAAGAGTGTGCCAAACATGTGTGCCAAAATCACCGAAATTTAAAAACATTATTTAAAAATGTTGATGGCAACTGTTGGCTGCTATGTCATTGGGTTACATTTTTTCTTCTCAAAGGTAAACCGAACCTGCAACGACAAAAACGTCATTGTAGAAAAAAATGTGCTTGGAAAGTTTGAACGGTTTTTGTTCAGTGTCTAACCTAACAAAAAAAACTTTTTTTTAGGCTTTTACATTTTTACTTATAACTGTTTGAGATGTGACGGGATTTTTTTCTCTTGTAGAACTACCTGGTTCCGGAGATGTCTCTTTACGGGGACTTCCGGGAGGACCAGGAGGTGATGTACCACAACTTCCGCACCTACGGCTCCATCCTGCTTGTGCTCATGACCTTCGTTGTATTTATCGGCGTGGCCTTCGTCTCGAAGCTGGCTCCCATTGCCTTGTTCTGTGTCCTCATCTCTATCACCTCGGTCTACGTCGGGGCGTTCGTCAACTATGCTGGGAAAACTGACACTCAGTAAGTTGCCCGAGCTCAGTTCCAAAAAGTTTGGTCTCATCCGAGGAGCTTTGCTTGGTGTGGAATGATTGAATTTAAGCCATTACTCTTGGGTCATTTGCCTTTGTAATCATTTGGGTTCTGCTTTTGAAGCATGATGCTATTCAAATCATTCAGTCATTTTGAGTAATACTGTTTTAAAACATATATATATTTTATTTAAAATCACATTGTCAAAAGTGTTTTTTTTCTCCTTTTTTAATTGGAAGTTTAGATTACTTTCTTATGATAACTGTTAGCTGCTTTCAGGGACAGTAAACCTTTTCAGGTTCATTGTCAACTTCATGTCTTTTGCACTTTCTGTTGCTGCTGTCACTGCATTGTGAGTTTCCTCGCAGGATCTGTGTGCTAGGAGACCGTATCCTGAGTGGTGGAGACTATGTTTGCTCCAAAGAGCGCAATGTGTCCAAGTCCCTTTGGCACGAGTACTGCAAAGTCCATCCCAATGCCACTTCAGAAGATGACTACAGCTGCTACCCATACTTCGAAAATCATGATGCCGAGTTGCGCCAAGCGCTGCCTGGCCTGGAGAGTGGCGTGTTCTTTAGTGAGTTGCCTAGTTCATTCAGTGTGACATTGTATTTACTGCTCAGTAAGGTCAGGTGCTATATTCTGGGGCAATGCTGCATGGTATCCTTAAATAGATCACTAGCCACTATTATATCTGAAGGAAGTCTAAAAACTCTAGTATACTATACTGGTATATATACCACTAGATTACCCTACATTAAAGAACATAGTTTAGCGTACATAATCATGTCATTCTCTTTCTTTCTTCTCTTGTTGTGAGTATTGTATGTATAGCAAGTGATACTGCCATCACCCTATTTAAGCTAATATTCCTTTTCCTTTTCAGAAAACGTTCGTATAATGTTCAAGGAAAAGGGCGAAGTAATATCGGAATCGGATGAATCTGTCTTCCCATCAAAGAGTGAAACATACAACCAAATCTTGTCGGACATCACAACTTCCTTCACATTCCTTGTTGCCATCTTTTTCCCATCAGTCACAGGTGAGATACACTACTGGAACTTCATCTGGTGTCTTGCATTTCACCGCTCTTGTGGATCTCAATTACTTCATACCTTATTATTTCATCTCCAGATGATGCAGATGAAATGAGCTAATGTGTTTCTCAAGTTGGCTTCTTGGTAGTTTTAGAAACATTTGGCCTTGACCACATATGTTGCTGCCATCATGTTTCTAAAATTCTTTTGTTAGTGGAAAATTCTATAGGAATTATAAGGTTACTGACTTAGATCTGTAAACAAAAACAAACTTAATGCCATTTTAATTCGCTTGTTTCTGATGCCGTTTTGGTGTCCAGACAAGCATTCAGAATTATTTCTCTAACGGCGTGACAGAAGACTGTTTTCAGAACCAGACTTGTTGAACTTTGTTGTGTTCACATCTTAATGATGACTTTAATGTTTCTTTACTAAGGAATCATGGCTGGATCAAATCGCTCTGGAGACTTGGCTGATGCACAGAAGTCTATTCCAGTTGGGACGTTGGCTGCACAAATGACTACATCTGTTGTTTGTATCCTTTTAGAAAAATATTTTCGAAGAAACTAGATCTAAGTTTCGAGTTTTCTTGTGTCCTTTATCCTTACATAATGTGTCCTACCGGTAGGACCAAGTACCAGTGCAATGGAGGAGAAAGATTTTTTTCCTTTTTTTGTTTTTAAGTTGAACTTTTGTGTTGACTATCTTTGTCTTGGTGTGCTGTGTAACCAGACTATTCTGGATTGCTCGGGTCATTTACCCATTTCACGTGTTGTCTATGGGTAGGTGTTTAGCGAGTGTTTTATTGCCTAACACTGGCCAAACGTTTCACGAAAAATTGGGTTGTGTGTATGTTTATACAGCCTAGAACTTGGTCTGCCTCATAGGAGCGACGAGTCTCCCAGCTGTAGATGAGCAATTTAGCCAGAGCGGTACAACCGCTAGCCCGGGGTCTTTAACGTGCATCACGCAGTAGTGATACACGACCGCACACCGGTACGATGCTCATCCAGATCGAAGCGGGCAGGGGTGGGAATTGAACCCAGGATCCCTGGGTTCTGCAGCGCGAGCTTTTCCTCCACGTGCTCCAAGCTGGTGTGCGCTAGCCCACTCAGCCACCGACTCCCCAACGTTTCACGAAAAAACTGAGTATAGCGCATGTAAAACAAATGGTACCATATTAGCCGATGCCAAAGGGCTAATGTAGGGAGGTATGTAGCGTTTAGGACAATTAAACTTTGAATTCTTTTTACATAATTGACTTTATTTGTAAAAATAAATGCATGTTTCTAATTAGAAATTTGCTGAGCATCATTGAAAACCACCAATTTTGTACTACATTTTAGAAAGTCTTGGAGTGCATAATGTTATGCCAGAGTCACCGCGTGTGCAAGTGCAATGTAGAGCGTGGATTTCGAAGTGTCCAACTGCTCGATCGGGGTCACATGGTTTATGGGCTGCATTTGTGATATGGGCTGTGAGGAGGTGCCGAAAACTTTGATTGTCTCCAAACTACTCCACCTTTCCGCCTGCTTTGCGCCTCGCCACGTGGCAGCGCATGCGCACTTGCGACAAGTCTCCGCAGGAGGCATCCGCCATTAGATTGCAAATGCCCCCCCTGGTTTCAGATGGACTCTCTCTTCAATCTAGGCTCTCTAGTGCAATGCTGTAGGAAGGAAAGTGCAGATAACAAAAGAGATCCAGAAAAACAAATATGCTCAAAGTTTTTATTAAATTTATTGATTATGTGGTTTTCAATGGTATTCACCAAGTTTATAATTTGAACTATGTTTATTTTGACTAACTAAGCAGTTAATTATGCAAGACTAAATTAAAAATTCATTATCCTAAACATGAACCTTCATAAATAGGCCCCTTGACAGTGGCTATTAATGCTCTACAAATATTTCTTTGTACATGTACATATATGTGTGTGCATGTATGTACAGTCGGGGACAAAAGTCCCCAGGACGCGCAAGCTGCAACTGAAACGCACTGCTCTGCCATCTGCCGGCGGGTCGCCTTGTTCAGAGATCGCACAAAAGCGCATGCGCGTCCTACTGTGATTGCAAACATGCATCTTTTCCTGCTCTTCTGCCGCACGGCGCCTAACACTGGATCGGGTGTGCTTACTGACAAGGTACCTATAAAGCAAGAAGTTACGGCAGCTCAACTGAGCGATTAGCTCAACTGGTTATAAAGCAAAGAGCGCTGACACGGCGAAATGCAGCGCAATGTCGCAGGCGGTATCTCAGATTTCGGAATGTGTAGCAGACGCTCGTCAGCCGCAAGCGCTATCTCCGAGGCGGCACCACGCGCCCAATTCTGAGTTAGGCACCGTGCCGCTGAAGAGCGGGAAAACACATGTTTGCAGGCACAGTAGGACGCGCATGCGCCTTTGTGTGATCTCGAAACCAGGCAACCCGCCGGCAGATGGCGGAGCAATGCGTTTCACTCGCAGCTCACGCATCCTGGGGACTTTGTCCCCGACTGTACATGCATGGATACATATGCATGTGCATGTATGTATGTGCAGTTGGTAGCAAAAGTTTGTGGGACACTGGAGTGCCAGCCGAAATGACTGGTTGCACCTTCCAATGGCGCGCGGCCGCTCTCAACTCTCACTTCGAGAATGCTCTTCCTTTTGTGCTTGCAGTCATGTCCATTTTACTCACTTCCGTCAGACTCGCACGAGATAATCGGGACCAGTACAAGATCCCACTGAGTCGTCGTGCCGCACGTCCGCCTCAGAAATCGTGAAGGGTGACGGAGCTCGCATGTTACAGATAACATTTTGCAGCACCTTGCGCCAGTACTCCCTGTTATCTTGTGGGAGTCGGACGAAGGCGAGTGAGAAAAACGACTTCGAACACGAAAGAAAGTGCATGCTCAAAGTGCGAGTGTTGAGCGAGTGCCAATGGAAGGCGCAGTCAGTCATTTCGGCTGGCACTCCCATGCCCTGCAAGCTTTTGCTGCTGACTGTACATGTGTTTGTACATAGTTTGTACATGAAAAATTTGACCCATGTTCTGTGAAACACCCTGCATGTATGCTGTTTCATTGTCATCATTCTGCTATCCTTGACGAGTTTTGGATGCCCTTAATTGAAAATTCAGACATTTCTGGTGTGTTTTTGTTTGGAGCAGCATTTGACAACCTCTTCCTGAGAGACAAGTAAGGCAACTCCCTTCTGTAGTTTTTTTTTTTTTTTTCAGCTATGCAACTTTGTACACCATATGCCATCATTGCAAGGAGGGTCGCATAAAAAGAAAAAGGAAATAAATGTGAAAAGTTTTTGCAGTTGCAAGTTCAAGCATTATGAAAGTGACAGCCTTGCATTCACATCGACTGTCGCTTCTTGCTTTCTTCTTGCTGGCTTCTTGCCTTCGGCATTGTAGTTGTTACGCTGCTTTTGCAGAGTGGAAGCTCGTTTAGACCATGTGCATCTCATGCGTTGCTCTCAGTTAGCTAAGCTGTAGGCATGAACTGGGTGTATGTTGCGTGTTAGTATGTCAGCTATTCCTTCAGGGGTGTTCTGTTTTTCCAGATTTGGTGAGAGCATCAGTGGGGGTCTAGGAGTGGCACAACTAGCTTTGGCCCCACCCACTCCTGGTGGTGTTGGGCTCTCTGCTGTCCACCATTGGAGCGGGTCTACAGTCCCTCACAGGTGAGGCCTGCAGTGAGAAGCTGACTGCAAAAGCCTTTGGCACCAATGTTAAAAAGTTAAGGCTATGGCCGAGACTGTTTTTCCGTGGTCCCACGGATATGCGTGGGACCACGCATATCCGTGGTCCCACGCATATCCGTTTGCGGCGAGCAGGGTTCCAATGGTATATGTGGCTGTTGTATTTTTCACGCATCGCATGGAAATGCTCGTCAATCGCGCTTTATCGGGGTGTCTACCAACCTGGAATTGTCGGTGAATTCGGTGGGTTCAGAAAAATCTCGGAATTTCTACCCAATCGGCCTTGGTCAAGAAAATTGAGATTTGCTTTCTTTGAGCGGGAAGTGGGCGATTGGACTCTAATCACCTCGTCTAGAAACTTGCACGAACCCGTTGTCATTGTGTCCATAAATGGATTGTTCCTGCATTGGCACCTTCACCAAATACCTAACTTTTTTGTGCGAGAGCTCTTCTTCCGAGCTTCACCACTCGCTCCTGATTGGCCTGTTTCTACGAGACTGTTTCTATTTTCACAGCATGCCGGTTTCGTTCATTTGTGCAGTTCGGATGGGAACAACTCCAAAGTTTAAACTGGAAAAACTGGACACGCTCTGTTCCTTCAGAGTTTCTGGGAAATTTAATAAACTAGTCAAAGAAAACCTGGAGAGGTTGGAAAATCTGAGAATGTCATTTTGGTAGACACTCTGTTTATTGTGACGAGCATATTAAAGTTTAATCGTAATGCTTGGAATATTGTGCGCTTCTAGCACCAGGCATTGCTTAGCTTGAGAGGAGTAATTTTTTGTTGCTGGCAATTATAGGATTGTTTTGATTTAAACTTTGGACTAAGAGGTCCAATGAAATCGGTGAGTCTGGGCAGAGGAGAGTTGGCTGCACCTTTTTGATGGGGCTGTCTTCGTCCGTCCCAGGGGCTCCGCGTCTCCTCCAGGCTATTGCCAAGGATGGTGTCATTCCGGTGTTGAATGTGTTCTCGGTGAGTTCCTCCCGAGGAGAGCCTGTGCGGGCACTTCTGCTGACCGCCTTCATCTCGGAGCTGGGCATCCTCATTGGAAACCTCGACCACATTGCACCAATCCTGACCATGTGAGCTGCTCTTTTGGACTTTCACTCTCATTTAAGCTCTTCTCCCTCTGGCATGCCCCGAGCTTCTGTGGTCATGCGTCCCTTATTTGGCAGGGCAAGTTCGCACAATTTGTGTTTTATTCAAAGCTTTTTTTTAAGGTTGCGCTTATGTTGCTAGTGTGGTGTAAAGCCCTGCATTTCGAAAGTCCTCCGATTTTCTGCAAGTTGCAAACTTGATGCTGCGCAAAATTGGTGATGGCCACGTTTTCCAGGGAATGAAATGAAATGTGTCTATTATGAATTATTCGCAAATGGGGGCTATACAAATGGCATTTGGTTGTTTAAGAGCTTCAAGTGGAACGAATTTTCTATTGTTCCTTAGGCTGTGTCTAGCGGGTGTTTTTGTACTCATTCGGGCGCAGAGTTCTGCATGCACCCGCATATAGCTGCACTCATAACAAAAAAAAGCCACTTTTAATTTGCAATTAAAAATGGTTAACCATACATTTGTTTAATGGCTGAATCGCTATTATTTAGTTGGTAAAAGCGTACACTGTGGAGTAAATATTGTGTAGAGCACTGCTCCCACCCTTTTGCTTTCCCACATTGCATACAAGTTCACAAGGCAAAGCGTCCTTCTCAGGCTGTCAAATGGACATGTGTGTTGGGAGACATTTGTTAAAGGAGGGTGATTTCACCCTGTGAAAAGAAACACCCCAGTACTACACAGCTCTATAACTAAATAAAACTGCAGCTGTTTATTTATCTATATGAAAAAAAAAAAATTAAACTGCAGTATTTACGGCCTTAGTTGAAATCAAGTTGAACTTCCACCTCTGTCTCTTGTTGCTCATACGTGCAATTAGGAATTGTTTAGTTAATGCAAAAGGGCTGCAGACAAAGACAAGTCCATGTCTTGTCCCATTCAATTCTTCGGCTCGTCCTCTGTTCGTAGCACTGTTTGAGTTTTGCCATATTTACCCAACTAACCCACCAGTTAATTTTGATATTGTTTGCTTCTTCAATGTCACTGGCACTCACATGACCACAGTATTACATTATACAGCCCTTTTCAGTCTTTTTGTATGCCTTAATATTTGTCTAGCATCACAATTTGTATTGGTTGCAGTAGTTTATTCAAGCACAGTGGTTCTCGACCACTGCCATTTTGGGGACCCCTTCTGGATCGGCGTAAAAGGAAACTAAATGCATGCAAACCAACTTTGCAGCCCCAAAATAGAGAATAATCAACCCTACTTACTCAGTGCATATGGTTTCTGTCTATTTAGCTTTGTGGGGCAACCAGTATTAATAAAAAGAGAAGTTTTATTGCTTGGCTTGACTGATGGTCTAATGCTTCAGGGACCCCCAGGCCTTCAGGGACCCCAAAGGGTCCCTGAGGAGCAGTTCAGAGAACCACTGCTCTAGCAGATTCTGCTTTCTCTTGTGGTTCAGATGTGCCCACTGCTAAGGGCTGTCTTTTTACTTGGGTCTAGGTTCTTTCTGATGTGCTATATGTTTGTCAACCTGGCCTGCACTCTTCAGAGCCTCTTGAAAACTCCAAACTGGCGCTCCCTGTTTCAAATATTACCACTGGTATGTACCTGACACCTGACTTTGATGGTTTTAAAAGAAAAAAAGTTTAAGCAGAGTATATTTTCATCATAATTAGCTTCATATAAAAGGTGTTTTTAAGGGTCAAAGTGCTTATTAGTGTGCTATGGAAGTAAGTTAATCCATAAGACTGGACCACAATAGTCAAGACAGCTTTGAACCTTTTGCAGTTCACACACACTGCTACTTCTGCCGGGTGTATTGGTTTTTCGGTTTGTTTGAAAAACACGCTCTGGGACATATTTCACTTTTTTTCGGAGGCTTATCCTTTATATGCGTTTCCAGGGATAGATGCGGAGCTCCACTATTCTGTGTGGGGTTAGATTAATAAACCTTCAGCTGCGATGGAGACCCAGTTTATATTGGTCCCCTTGTCTACATGTTTTTCAGTCTCAGGTTGTAATTATAAGATACAAGCTTTTTAGTTTTTACTTGTTGAGTCTATATTTGGTATTTTTGTCCTTTTTGATTCTAAGCGGATTTTCTCATCAATCTAATTTGTTCATATGATAATTGTAGGTCAGCAACTGGTTGCAGGGCCACAAAGGCACAATTTTCCAGGAAAGTTATAGTTGAGCTTCAAAAGTCGTCACTGCCCAAATTACAAGCTTGAAATAAGCTAGCTTCTATGGAAAACAAACAGTTAATGCACATCCTTAGAAATATGATAAACAAACTATAAATCTACAGTTTCGTAGAAAGAGGTTATTGTTCTATGATTATGTTTTTAGCAGGTGGAGTCCTTACTCCAAGGTGCAACATTCCATTGCACTATAAAATATTTTGAACTATCTTTAAACCAATAAATTAATAATGTGCACACATATGCATCTCTATGTGGCTGTTTATTATCTAGTAGTCGTAGCAACATTTGTTTTTGTTTTTATTCTGGCTACCCTCCTCACTCTGGATTGCTCCTTGCACAGGTCGTTGTCATTGACCGGAGTCATCCTTTGCCTGGTGGTCATGTTTCTGAGCAGCTGGTATTACGCTCTTGCCGCCATGGCAATTGCTGGAATTGTCTACAAGTACATTGAGTACCGAGGGTGAGTGCTTCTATGCCTGTGGTGGTTCTTCATGGCCCTAGCCCAAACTGTGAGCACTTTCTGAGGAGCAGTTCAGAGCATTGAGCTCCCCTGTCGCATTGCAGTGCTGAGAAGGAGTGGGGAGATGGTTTGCGTGGTCTGGCCTTGAGTGCCGCCCGCTACAGCCTGTTGAGACTGGAAGAAGGCCCGCCCCACACCAAGAACTGGAGGCCTCAAGTCCTGGTGCTGTGCAAGCTGAACCAGGACTACATGCCAAAGTACCGCAAGATGATCAGCTTTGCCTCGCAGCTCAAAGCGGGTGAGCCGCTCTCACTTTTTGCCGCTGCTTCCCTCACCCAGTTTATTGCAACTGCTGGGCTGTCCTTTTGGGGTTTCTAGGTTTAAGTTGGTTATATTCTTTATTTGTACAAAGTTTGATTTTGGAGCGGTGTGCTAGACTGATCAGATGGGCAACAAGCTGGAGGCAGTGTGCCTGACTCTCGAAGGCAGAGAAGAAAAAGAAAACAAAATGCAACAAACAAACAACTTCACTTCGCAGTTTAGGAGGCAACAGACCGATCGTGGGTAACCTAGCTTTAAAGAAAAATGAAGCTTAGACACAAAAGAGGGTCAAGGACTGACAACACTCTCGCTGAAATTTTCGTAACATTCATTTTAAGCTTATGGGAGTTTATCCCAACGGTGATGTTGTGACTATGCATGGTCTATAGATAGGGGCATTCGAGCATAGAGGGGGACTGTGACTTGTAACTATAGCTGGTATCATTGAGTGCTGATGGCTAACAGTTTTTGCATCTGGGGGCTTGGGCTGTCTTGTCCCTTTACATATACATTGGATCATTGAGCAGATGTAAGAATCCCTCTGTCACCTGTTGAACACGCTACAAAGAAGGTCACCTTCAGCCACAATGCAACAGTGCTGTGGCTCTCTCCACTACCTCTCCACTAGAGAGTTGCAGGATTCACTCGATTGCCAAATATGTATATCCTGGTTTGATGTAGTGATATGTATTCTTGATAAAGGAGTAAGAAAGGGAGAACAGCAGCAGAGGTTTTAATGGATGGACATATTGAAAAGAGCCCTTGTTCATGTTTTGTTCCTGTGCTTTGCAGTAGAGTGCACTACATGAGAGAGATCCCAAGTTAGCAGTTGGGCTGCACTGATCAACATTCTTCCTACAGTAGCCTTAGACCAATGTAGGGGTATCATAAAAATGCTTTAATAAACTTTTTTCCCTTAGTTTTGACATATGATTGCTATAACACAGTATTCTACCTGATGTAAGGATGGGGCTTGTTCTGGTGTAAAGCTCAACATATGTACCACACAAATATACTGGGTGAATGATATTCAGTATATGGTACAACCCAGTTTTCTGATTTATGTTATTTGGCTTTCATATAGGCAAAGGCTTGACCCTGGTTTCATCAGTGCTGGAAGGCGAATACAACAAAATGTTCAGTGAATCCCAAGCCAGCAAGCAGGTGAGCTCGAAATAACTTAATTTGGCGAGTTGTATCCAACTTAAAGGGACACTGACACCCCTCAGAACATTTTATTTATTTTTTTGCCAGGTAATTCATTATGGTGTCAACATTTTTTTGCTACAGGGTGTTTTTCAGATAAGATCGAACAACCATGTCCGGTGACCATTTTAATTTTGATGAAAAAATATATTTTGCTGGCTTTATGCCCAGAAAAATAAAACCAATCCTTGTTTTCCGAAAAAAATTTTGTCTTTGCGAAAAAAATTTGTAAGCACCCCCTCAGTCACGTGCGCGTTTTGCGTATAGCGCGATGTTGACATTTCGGGCAGCTTCCCCCAAAAAACTGTTCAGGCTACGGGTCTTGAAATATTTACTGACAAATTAGGCATAGGAAGGATTGAAAAAAAGTATTAATCACTGAGTATTAGGGTAGTTATTTTGAGGGAAAAAATCGCAAACACGGCACATTGCGCAATAACGCTCTGGATTAAAGAATATTTTTCTCCATATCTATAAAAGGTAAGGTCTTCAAACTTTGCGAGTGTATTGCCCTGTATATAGTTCATCTTTACGTAAAATATTGATGTCCTAGTTAGCGGGAAAAATTTACAAGAATTGCTCACACAGGGGCATTTAACTAAAAATGCATTATTTTGAAAATCATTTTAAAAAAAAGGCCATCTTTAATTTTCTTTAAACTCTCTGAAATTAACGTTTAGAATATGTTCTAACAGAGTCTGCAAAAACATGATGCAATATTTGTGTGGCTTTTAAGTTATAAAGCGAGAAAGATGGCCAAATTGACGCTAACGCGGTTGCCATAAATGGCGCGTGCACATACCCGTTCTTCACAATTTCATATTATTAAAACGTGTAAAAATGCTACAGGGTGGTCAGAAAAAGACCTATTGACAGCCCAGAGGTGGACGGTAGTTTTGAAGGGAAAATTCTTAATACAATTTCGTACAACCGACCCAAAATGCCCATGGGCCGGAGCGATCGAGGTGCGCCACCCTGTAACATGCTTCGCGGTGCCTGTTTCAACAGCCGGCGTATAGCGTCTCCGTCTACGCGACGTAAAGGAAGCAACCGGAACGAATTTGCAAACAGATCAGCCTACAACCTTGGCGGTAATAAGATATAGGAAGTAGGGCGCGGCAGAACCTGAACCTGCGCCGCCTGTGAGCGCCAATAGATCCGCCGCCGTGGAGGGCCGCACAACGCGTAGAAAATAAAGATACATAAAAAAAGGAAAAATAATTGGGATTGAATGAGATTGTCTGTAACTGAAATTATAAGACAACGGTTTGGAGAATCGTGAAATCCAATTTGGGTATGCCAACGTGAGCTACGTAAGTGGTGGTACAACAAGCCACTTTAAAAACAAGTACCAAATACACGAGCTGCATGCAGAGCCACAAATACACGTCAGCGAGGTGTAGTTTTCCGCAGCTTGACATGGCAAGAGTGCCTGTGATTGAATCGGGGGTCGTGTCAAGCACCAGACAACGTTGTACAG
This sequence comes from Ixodes ricinus, assembly GCA_037355805.1. Lineage (NCBI taxonomy): Eukaryota > Metazoa > Arthropoda > Arachnida > Ixodida > Ixodidae > Ixodes > Ixodes ricinus. The sequence goes on along the minus strand of JAZHYW010049128.1, from coordinate 50,809 downwards.
CCTCAGACGGCCCAACAAGTTGGTGATGAAGTCGGCGTCAGAGATGGTTGCCCCACTGAGCACTAAACTGCCAAACGTGACACTAATCCACCTCCCGAAAGCTGACGTCACAGCGTTCATGGACATAAAAGTAAAGGACTGGGACTCTGTTTCCGTTGTATTCAGTCCTGTCACTTGTGGTAGTGTACGCGGTCCAACACTTCGCAACCACAGCTGTTTAGCAAGAACGGTAGCCGCAGAAAAAATATATCTTTATAAGTAAAGTCTCCTATGGCTGTGAAAAGCAGATCGAGGTCGCGAGCTTGCGGTGCCACTGAGAAGAAACGAACAATGATCGCTACAGGCAAACCGAGAAAAAATGTTCCTTTTCGGAGTGCCAAGAGAGCACCGTGACCGACTCAGGTCAGCGTCCGGCAGAACGAATTAACACGACAAGCTCCGAGTGTGCGCACAGGATCTTGATTAATAAAACTAGTTTCAATTGTACCACTTTAAACATGTGTTCTTTCTTATTACTATTTAAACGTCAGCAGCCCAGTTTCCCCACGAAGGGTAGGCTCCGAAATTCACTGATCGGAGAAATCTGTATTTAAATTGTTGACTTGTGCTTCAAACTCACCTGTAATTTTTGTATGAATTCTAATTTTTCACGAATTCCTGTCACAGTGCTTTCTCTTCACAGACTTTCTACATTTTTCGACCCCTTGCTTGCCCTTGTTTGAAATTGGCAACGTCCTATCTTTCTCCACTCCCGTTACGTCAATTCTGTATATTTAAAACCCTGTGAAATAAAGATTTTAAAAAAATATTGCAAAGCATTTTTGAAGGGCCTGATGGGACAGATTATGAGCCTTGATCTGTGAGAAGTAGAAGAAAAATTGCGATGGCCTTCATAATTATTGCAAAATCGGTAACTTGTCTAAATTTCAGTGTATTTATTTTAGAAAGGTTATCGTTTTCAATTTCAATGACAATTTATGCAAATAAAGAACAGACGCGTCCAAATCATTTAAAAAATTTGAATTTACAGTCTTTTAAGATCTGGATTCATAAAGCTCTAAATTGATTCGTAATCGATAATACATGTTTACCTCCTTTTATTTTATGTAGAGTCTCAGCACAAAAAATATTAAACCTGAGACGACAACAGTTTTTCTTTAATAAATATCCAAAAGGACGGTTTCACTCAAGTAGCAAAAATGTGCCCGTATACACCTTTCCAAGAAACGCTTCGACCCCAGGGGCAGCAAACCGTTTTCGAGCCCAGTCAATGGGTTTGAGGCTAGACTCTCACCGGCGTCCCTGCTAACCCTAACCGAGTGGAGCTGTGATTTCGATAAGCGCAGCCTGTGTAGGCGCAGTTTCAAACAATGCTGGCGGCTAAATTCTCGTCTTTTCCCGCTGTATTTTGTGTTTCATGGTGCACGTATTTTCCCGAGGTCATCGAGAAAGCATTGTACCACATTTGAAAGAAGAAAAAAAGCAATAAAAAACCTATAAACTATTTTTGTTGGGTACGCACGCGACAGAACGAATGCGACTTGAATGTATAGTTCTAGTTTTTGTGTGTGTTTTTACGATAAGTATTGACGGCTCCGCGCGATCCGCCGCATGACAAACGACAAAGCGCTTAGCTGTCAAAAATAAATTACAACAGAAGAGAGCCGAAAGGCATGCATTTTTCACGCTCACAAATAACGTGTCTACCGGTGGACAGGACACGGACATACAATTTAGAAAGTGTTAACATTCGAACAACATATTGTACGTACCACACGATGCAGCGTTATCCGAAAAGAATTTATTTGAGAAAGATCTCAAATAACACAGTCACAGTCGACGACAGTCACATCTTGACGATCGGACGGAATCCAAGATGACTTCGTTTTGGGGCACGTTTCGTGGAGAGCTTCCTTTTTTCACAACAGCACCAAGTCAAAGGAACGAACGCGACTGACCCGTTTCCCACCCCAACCCGGACAACTATTTTTGGAGATGACTGAGGATTCTACGCGGATTATCTCTGGGAGGGGGAGAACAATGTTCGCAAAATCGCGTCGAGGGTCGTTCGACGTCCTTCACCTCCTTCGTTTCCCGTGAATGTCAAGCAGAAAAGCTTGAATGGCAGGCACTTACCAGCCTTATTTCTCACAGTGGAAGATAACACAGAAAGGGTATGCAGCATGCATAAAAAAATTAAGTGGAAACTTTCAAGAGGGGCGAGAAAACGTCGAATGCAAAACCGCAAAAACACAGGTAGAGAACCGCGCTGAGCGGGTCTTCACAGCTCCAAGAGAGTGGCAGAAAATTTCTAGCTGATAGAGGGCGCGAGAGTCGCACTAGCCGCATCAGCATCAGCAACATGGCGGCGGCCTAGAAGCGTTTTTTGGAAACGTGTATACGGACAGCGACTTTCTGATTTTTTTCGCTCAAAAGAAATTTTATTTTTCGCAAAAAAAAAAAAGTTTGAATATGTTTTTGCGTTTGCATAACAAGTAAAATATATATCCTTTGCTAAAAACTAAAAAAAAAATGTCGATCGGACATGGTTATTTGATCCTATCTGAAAACGCCAAATACAAACAATCTCAGGAAATCGGAATTTTTTTGCTTTTAAGTATCTTTTATTTTCTACGCTTTGTGCGGCCCTCCACTGCGGCGGATCTATTGGCGCTCACAGGCGGCGCAGGTTCAGGTTCTGCCGCGCCCTACCTCCTATATCATGTTACCGCCAAGGTTGTAGGCTGATCTGTTTGCAAAGTCGCTCCGGTTGCTTCCTTTACGTCGCGTAGACGGACGCTATACGCCGGCTGTTGAAACAGGCACCGCGAAGCATGTTACAGGGTGGCGCACCTCGATCGCTCCGGCCCATGGGCATTTTTGGGTCGGTTGTACGAAATTGTATTAAGAATTTTCCCTTCAAAACTACCGTCCACCTCTGTGCTGTCAATAGGTCTTTTCTGACCACCCTGTAGCATTTTTACACGTTTTAATATTATGAAATTGTGAAGAACGGGTATGTGCACGTGCCATTTATGGCAACCGCGTTAAGCGTCAATTTGGCCATATTTCTCGCTTTATAACTTAAAAGCCACACAAATATTGCATCATGTTTTTGCAGACTCTGTTAGAACATATTCTAAACGTTAATTTCAGAGAGTTTAAAGAAAATTAAAGATGGCCTTTTTTTTTAAATAATTTTTAAAATATTGCATTTTTAGTTAAATGGCTTCTGTGTGAGCAATTCTTGTAAATTTCTCCCGCTAACTAGGACATCAATATTTTACGTAAAAATGAACTATACACAGGGCAACACACTGGCAAAGTTTGAAGACCTTCGCTTTTATAGATACGGAGAAAAATATTCTTTAATCCAGAGCGTTATTGCGCAATGTGCCGTGTTTGCGATTTTTTTCCCTCAAAATAACTACCCTAATACTCGGTGATTAATACTTTTTTTCAATCCTTCCTATGCCTAATTTGTCAGTAAATATTTCAAGACCCGTAGCCTGAACAGTTTTTTGGGGGAAGCTGCCCGAAATGTCAACATCGTGGTATACGCAAAACGCGCATGTGACTGGGGGGTGCTTACAAATTTTTTCGCATAGACAAAATTTTTTTTCGGAAAACATGGATTGGTTTTATTCTTCTGGGCATAAAGCCAGCAAAATATATTTTTTCCATCGAAATTAAAAATGGTTACCGGACATGGTTGTTCGATCTTATCTGAAAACTCCCTACAGCGTCGCATACATTTTTAATAAAGTAAAAAAACACAACTGCTTGAAAGCGAAACCGAAACTGGACTGGGGAGGAAGAAGAAATAGAGAGGAGGAGAGAGTTGACAAAAGTCACGTGGCTGTGCAACATTTTTTTATCAATCAACATATTTGCGGTTTTAGAAGACAAAAATGGGTATCATATTTCTTTTCTATTTTTAATATTGAGTGTGTGCCTTTGGTGACCCACGACTTTGATTATCTTTGGTGGTTGTGTCTAAACCATAGAGAACGGCATGTGACCACAAAGAAAAAAGTGAGCGCGACTCAGACCGGCCAGTTCTCGATGGGCGGGTTCGGGCGGAAAGAAAACTAATTTTGAGGCCGCATATTCTGTTCTAGGTTGTTGGGCTCTCGTATGTCAGGTACAAATAAAAGCCTTGGGGAGCATAAATACCCTGTCAGTGTCCCTTTAAATTTGTGTCTGTTAAAAAAGAAATCTTTTAGTATGTGTTGCGAGCTTCTTAATATGTGTTAACATCCTGTCTTGTCTTTCCTTTCCACCAGAGCCTGAAAAAAGTGCTAGAGGAGGAGCGTGTGAAGGGATTTGCTGACGTGGTGGTTGGAACAAACACCATCGACGGCATTTGTCACCTGTACGTTCTTTTCTTCCTTGTTTCATATTTTTCAGTTTGGTTGACAATGTTGCATGATCACCCTGTGAGAATTTGGTTACTAAGGGATGCTTTGTCATTGGACAGAATTCCAGACAGCAGGTCTTGGTGGCCTCAAGCACAACACAGTCATCCTAGGCTGGCCGTACGGATGGAGGCAGTCTCCTGACGAACGGTCCTGGAAGGTTTTCATTGGTGAGCAGCTGTTTCTTGGCTTCGTTCTCTCATTTTGATTTTATTGCGGGAGCGAACATTCCTCAGTAGAATAATCTATCTGGATCTATTGTTTCTTTTATTAAGTCACTGTTGCTCCATTTGAGGTTGATAGCTAATTCTGACTTGTCTGGACACAGCAAGTGTGTGTTGAGTCTTTTCTGTCATAAGTACAATAGTGAAGCTATTCATTAGATTAAATTTGAATACATGTATGGACAGCTTAGCTCAGTATAATATGCATACTGTAAACAACTTAATTTTTGCGAATCGCCTACAGTTTGCGAAAAATAGGTCCCGCAAACAATTCTGGTAAAATGTAAACAGATTGGAATCTATATTGAGATTCCACCGTGTCAAGAAAACTAGAACCCTCAAATTATTCGGAAACTTCAGCTTTGACCTAAATTGCGAAATATTGAGCCTGCCAAAGATAAGTAATTTACAGTATACCGTATTTACTCGCATAATGAACACACCCTCCACAACGGGGACCAATATTTGAACTTGTTTTTTTCGCTTGCGTAATGAACACACCTCCAATTTTCGGCTCCGCGAGTCTCTATTCCACTTTTCTTTTGCCGCCATGTGGTCAGGCCAAGTCAAGTCAAGCCAAGCCAAGCCGATTCGCTCGTAATGGATACAAGTGCGTAGTTACAGAAGTGATCAACCGTGAAACCGAGCAGCGCGCACACTTGGCAAAGCTTGGGTCGAGGAATTGCCCAGCCCCGGACGTTCTTCGTCTATTGGATACATTGATGTCAACAAACACGTCGTCGTCTGTGGTCCGCTTTTGGACAGTGAAATCGTGGAAGTGGTTAGGCATAAGAACAGTCGCGTTGCTCTCAGAGCTGAGTGAGCTTCGTAAGGTGCTTTTCCTTCGGCAAAAGGCATGCCGAAGGCGCCCTAAAAAGGTTCACAATTTATAAAGTATGGTTACTGCGGCGCGCCCCTACCAGCCGTGGGTGCGCCTCCATCAGTGGAGACGTACCACAGTATCTTGCCATGTCGTATTGGCACCTAATGACATTTGTACGAAGTGAGTAAATGCAAAATTTTACCCCGCGTAATGAATGCACTCTTCAAATATGTGCCAATTTTTTCGGAAAAAGTGTGTTCATTATGCGACTAAATACGGTATTTTCCATCAGTAAACAGCCTTTTTCACTAAATAGTTTGTACATAAGTTGTACCTTTGTATAAAGTGGAGGAAAAGAAGGGACTTATACACTGGAAAATACAGTAATTCTAAATTTTACTTCTGGTTTGCCTACAAGTAATGCCATTTTTTTTCCCAACCCTAGAAACGATTCGCAATGTGTCTGCCAGCAAGAATGCCCTCCTGGTGCCAAAGAACATCAACCAGTTTCCTGACAACACCGAAAAGCTCCATGGAACCATTGATGTTTGGTGGATTGTTCGTATCCTTCTGACTGGGGAGCAGATTTTATGTTTGAGCGCTCATTAATTTTATTTTACTAAACTGATCCTGAAACAGGGTTGGCAAAGGGTTAATATGAGCTCATTTTACTTGCCTTCAGCCAAGCCTCTCTGTCATGTAGCAGAGTGTTTTTATTTATTTCTGTACTCTCAAGGCTGAGGGAGCACTACAGAGGGAGGTATAAAAAATAGCATAACGGTATTAGGAAGACTATCTTCAGTATGCAGTTATATTACAATGAAACAAAGTGGAGGGTATATCAGAGTGGTCGGTAATGGTGATTTTGAAGGATGATGGGTCTCTGTGGAAGCAGTGTTCCTACTATATTTATATTACTGGGGAAAAGGTGAAGACAAGAGGTCCTTTTCTTTTTCAAAATTCCCTCCTTAGGTCATTATGACTAGCTCTTGCATGCTTTGCAAGGTGCAGATGCATGGGCCACTTCTACAAACATTGCTGGTTTTTCTCAATTGTTAATGCAGTATTCTAGAGTTGCTCTTACTGAACTTCTCATAAAAAGTTATTTCTGAGTTTGCATTTTGTTTTCGTAAGTGAAGACTGGCTTTTGGCAATACGAGCCTTCATAAATCTGTGCTTAGCGCAAGCAAGTTTTCGGTAGCTGCCTTCTTCCGGATAGCACATATTAATCTTTTACTAAAGGGAAGGTAAATGCAGCATAAACTCGTTAATACTTTTTGGGAGGGCCACAATAAAAGGATATATGATCTGGCAAAACATAAGAACCAATAACAATTTTAGGGGCCATAGGAAACGACTCTCGCTCGGAAGTTAATTTCATGTGGACTTTTGCAGCTGTGAAAAACTGTCCTGTTTATTCAAATGCGTCTCCCTTTTTCTTGAGATTGAGCTAACCCAGATGTTGCCCCTTATTAGCCACTGCTCCTTGCACGCCGATGTGAAGCTCGACACGTGCACTGGTGCAATGCGGTGAAGCTTGGTGTGGAGTACAGTTCTGAACTCCAAACTCCGCTCAAAATGAAACTATTGCAGCCTGGGGCACCGAAGCGCTGAGCAGGACAGAAGAGTGCGTGTATGGCAGAAGGAGATGGAAAGGTTGGCAGGCTGTTGCAAAAACCTCATTTCCTTCCAAGCCTAGATCAATGTCATGCCCTCCTGGGCAAGAACAGACAACAAGCGCGGTGCAGATAGGTAAAGGGATCAAAAAGGAAGGGGAGTGGAGCAAAAATAAAATGAAGAGGCCGCGTTGCACTGGCCGTGTACGTCTGACAGCAGCTTTTTGATGCAACAGCTGTAACAACTCGGAAGGGGAAGGCGGCGAAGAGGAAATGATATATAAACATATTAATTGAGGATCTATAAACGAGGCTTCACTATTTTAAAATGAATCTTGTGTTGGTGACGTGGTAGAACACACTGCCATAGATTCCAAGCATGTTGGTTTCCTGAGCGGCTTTACAGATGATGGTGGCCTTCTGATGCTTCTGCCATTCCTGCTGAAACAGCACAAGGTCTGGAAGAACTGCAAGCTGAGGATCTTCACTGTGGCCCGTATCCTTTATCTCTGCTCTGATCATGTGCAGTCGACAAATCAATGAGCTTCATGTGTTCAATATACTAGAGCATTAACTAATTTCTCATCGCTGGGCTATTGAAGTTTTGTCTGTGTGTAATGATATGGAATATATCCTGCATGTTTGAAATGTTTACCTTTGAATACAAAGCGAATGTTTTTGTCTCTCTGTGGTATGCATAGCGGTGGTTTTCTCGAGTCAGAAAAGAAGTTGAATTAGTATTACCTCCCCTTCCAGCCTAAGTAGTAGAGAAAAGCCTCACAGAATTCTTTTGGTTTTCGTCAGGTGAGCTATACAAATATGGCATCTTGAAAATCTTGCCCTTTTGCAAGGTGTCGTGGGAGTCCAGATATGACCTGGTTTTGAGGTGCTAGACCCCCAGACAGTGCAAGATCACCGAACATTTAGCATCATTAAAACAAAACAATCGGCTTCTAAGGCAAAATTTTCACTCTCCCCCCCCCCTTCTTTTTTTTTTTTAACAAGAGGAGTACATGCACAACTATGTTGCTGTCACTGCAGCAGATGTAAAATTCCCAGAAACCTCAAAAGAGCCCAACAATCAAGGAAACGTACTTGCAGCTCAAAATCGTTTTTGCGTTTTTTGCTGAGGTCTCCCTTAGCTCTGTTTTTCTTGGTCAGGTTGTCATGACTGCACAGAACTCTAAATATTTTGTAACTAGCTGTCAAAGGCAATTATTCATTAATAAAAATTGTAGAGTTTATGAAACTGATTTTTATGACCTCTGAAAACAGTTGAATTTAAAGGACTGCTCCACTTGATTTTTGAAATTTGAGAAAGCAGTGCAGTTCTCTTTGAGTATCACCTCGGAAGTCCTCGAGTCAAAATATTGCATGCAATTTGGTCTATATTGTTTACTAAAATGGCCAACAAAGTTTTAGATGTACCAAGTCAACAGAATGATCTGATTTTGCATGCCACATGCAGTATGAAAAATTATGTCAGACATTAGTTCTTTCTTTCTTTTTTTACTTTTTGGGGTAGAACTTTCAAATATAGTGCCATGATTTGTGGTACTTTGTGGGATGTGCACACACCCGGGGAGTGGATACAGCATTGTGAATAGGCCACACCAGCCGTCTGCCATGGAAGAGTCCCATTAATCCCGACGTAGTGTACTCTAGTGAACAGTACGAGCGGGAATATCGGAGTGTCCCCTCCCGTACCGTTTACGTTAGTATGTTCCTTCTGTCCCCATAATGTCTTGCTCACAAACTTTGGCTGCGTTGGAGATGCACACAGGCTGCAGTGGCGTGGAAGTCGTTGGACACAGAGCCTGCCGTGATGCTGACAATACTTGCACTGCACCTGTTCGCGTGGTGTATATTACGCAGGGATGGAACTGCTGCACCAGTTGCGCCACTGTGCGCCTAATGACTTTTCATGTGCCACACTGATACAAAAGTATAAATAAGAACAAAATTGTGCCAAGATGCGCCCAAGCTGAAAATATAAACGAGCCTCGTCGAAATTGGCCTTCTCGCAGTTTCTGTTGGCAACATTGACACCGGAACTTTTGTCCCAAATGGGACGCCAGTGGATCCGAATACAAAAATCTGTATCTGAAGGTTGCTGCCGCCAACGTTAGCTGCCATTGCTCCATGCTCACTGTGCTTTTCTGAAGTCCTGGAGTCACTTCATCTGAAGATATGAGTAATGGAGCGAACGTGTGCCGCGGCCCCGTGCACAAAATTTGGGAACAAACGCGAGCGAACAGTGAGGCGTATGTCTGAGCATACAAGCTGCCAGATCGTGATTGCACAGTTATTGATTGAGTGGGGTCTAAAAAAACAAAAAGGAGATGGAGAAGATTGAGTCTGGACAAGTACTGTTAGCAGAGGCTAATGCAAAATTGGCTCAGAATCTCGAAAAAGTGGAGTGTATCTGTGAGCAATTGACGAAGTCCCAATAGATTTATGTGTACAAGGGCATTTATTATCTTATTCTAGTCACGGAAAAATGAAAGACCATTTTTGTACCTGTATTTTTATTTTTCGGTACACCTTACTGCTGAGCAATGAAAGCCATCTGTACCTGTTTACATATACCTCTTTTGTAAGTCGGTTTTATCACGTGTCACACTGTCATGTGCAGTTTTGCTTCATATGTTTTGTGTAATTTGCAGGTAATTTTTTGAAAAATATTTGCAACTACCGTTAAGTTCACATGTAGTTACCTGCATGCCACATCCTCTGGTTTTAAAACCAAATGACATTTAGCCTTCATTTTAACATTCTTAAAACTCTTATGTTGCTCCCAACTTGCTCCAAGACCTTGTTTTTGCTGCTCCCAGCCTGCTCCAAACTGCAGTGTTTTCTGCTCCCAAGATTGCTCCAAAGCTGTTTTGCCCAGTTCCATCCCTGATCACGCGACTGCTTGCACCATGTGGTGCACCATATAGTACTTGATAACGCAGTGCCAATGTTGCCTACCATAGCCAGAGTTTCGGAGTGTCGGTTTATGGTCATGTCTAAAGCAAGATGGTGTGAAAATACTTAAAATTTTTGGGAAACGAATTATGTAGAGCTGTTCATTAGTACCACTTCCCAATGTAGAAATCGCCCATTATCTTAAAATGTTTAGAAAGAAGCAGAGGACCAGTTACTGGTCCTCTGGTTTCAGTTAGACTTTGTTTTTCTAGTCAAATATGCAAGTCCTCAGTAAAAAATTAATTGGCTGGTGTTCTGACCCCATGCTCCATTGATTTGGCATGAAAATATATATTTTTGGAGGTGTCTGGGCCCTTTAAAGCATACATTTAATCGCCAGTTTTCGGTTGAAACTAAAAATGCAGAGCTCTTGTGATAACCCTCCATTGCTGCTGCTGCCCCCAAAACAGATCTTTGTTTTTGTTTTCTGCTTTGTGATGGTTATGAAAATGTAAATGAAAACGGAGCCAGGAGGTGTGAAACAACTTTTGTCAAGATCTTAAGTTTATCCAGCCACATATTCATGCTGTACTACCATATTTACTTTAGTAATAGCCGCATCTATTTATGAACAAGGCCCTTGTGTCTACTTTCCCACAGAACACACATACAGCCAATCATTGCGTTTGCATAAATAACAGTGAATAACCAGATCGAGAACACGATTTTCCATACAAATGCAACCATCACAGATGGTATCTTTGCACAAAGACAACTATCCTGTAAACCGCTGAAATCATGCTGTCGATCGCGATGATTGGCAATCTGTGTGCTCCGCAGAAAACTGAATCCTCAGGTTTTCTTCATAAACAGTGCGGCTAATGACTCTAGCAAATACGGTAGTAGTGTCTTGCAAATATTCGTACCATAGTTTAGAATAATGCTCTATTCAATATTCGCTTCAAGACGAACTGCGATGTTCATACTTTTTTTTGTTGATAATGGTGGGTTAGCCCCGTTGAGCGTGCTTCTTGCCAAGCGACCGGTGCACTGCAGAGAAGCAACATCCACAAAGCTCTCTTCCACGGGTGTTGCCTCTCCGCAGTGCACCCAGTGCTCAGTAAGAAGTGCACTCAACAGGGCTAATCCACCGCAGAGCCGTGTATAGAGAGTTTGGTCAATGGGAGGTGCGGGCAGAGCCAGGGCGTGCACCAGAAGCAGAAGGATGTCTTGACATGCTCTCTGGGCCAGTCAGAAGCCGAAAAGAATCCCCTAGCGGTGGTAGCGAGAAACAGTTTTAATCATAGGCATATGGTTTTAATAAGCGTGTAAGAGTTAAATGTAGTAACCTCTCATGGTTGAAAATAGGGTGCACGTGATGTTTCAATCATGATCATGAGAAAGATTTAAAGTAACGAATATGGACCGCTCAACTCTGTTTTGCTCGGACAGAGTGTGACCACTCGGATGGCAGATTCCTGGCCCTCGGCACCTGGCGTACATATTATGTCGATCGTTCTGCTAGTCGCACTCTTCCACCATGATTTTGGATGACCGTGATGAAACATCACGTGCACCACTTTTCAATCGCTACGAGTTACTCTGACGCACTCATAAAGTTTGTTTCTCGCAACCACCACCAGGGTATTATTTCCGGCTTCTGGTTGGCCACATTCGAATTTGTGAAGACATTCTGGAACATGCCCAGCCCGCTTTCGGACAATCGCACCTCCTGATTTGTCTCCTATACTTCCCAATGAATGGCCAAACTCTCTACATGTACTGGCTCTGACCCACTGCAATCACCACTTCGGGAAGTACAAATATTGCAGTCACAAGTGCTCAGGAGGAAAGCAAACTTTGAAAGTGGGATGGTGCACGCACGCCCCCTGGTTTATTTAAAAGGAAACGGAAACTTTGTGAATGTTGATATCTAGAACACTACAGTAAAATTTTCCAAATTAATCTGGCTATTATGCAAGAGTATATGTTAGGCAGAGATGTCCCGACGACCTGTTTTCATCATTATTTGAATACATCAATATAAAATAATTATGGCATGTATCAAGATTTATAAATTCTCTCTATTAGGTATAGCTGGGTATCTCTAAAGGTTTAATTTTATGTCACGTATCTCTTTGACTTGCCATCCCAATTGTAGGCATTGGACTTTATGACATTATAGTTCATAAATATAGCTAAAATAAAATTAACTTGGCTTAGAAATTGACAAGTTGAATCTGGAACCAACCTTCACAAGTTCAGCTGAGTTTTCATTTAAGCATGGTGCAGTAGTGAAACTGTAGAAGCGTAGAAATCCGGGCGAGTTAGTGATGCATCGGAATGAAAAAAACAGCGCAAACAACAACGAGGACCAGTAGAAGAGTATGCACCGCCTCGTCTGTGTGTATACTCTTCTACTGGTCCATTGTTTCGTTTGTGCTGTTTTTTCATTCCGATGCAGCAGTGAAGGGCTTGGAGAAAGTATTCCATATTCGGTCAAAACCACTGATCGCTTTGAATTTGCTTCGAACTCAAAATCCACTATTCACACATGCCTAATGCTTAGTATAAGGTGGTTCAAGTCACCAGGCTCGATCTAAAATGGACCGTAAAAATCGACGCCTGCACGTAGCCATCTAAACTTTTGTCAAAGGTGTATATCGCAGGTCGGTTTTTTCTTGTAAAATTACAAACCATAGTTCTTTTTTAGTAAAAAAATGGGGTCAAGAAACTTGCCAATGTCTACGGCGGACGGCGACCCAGACGACCAAGTCCAGTAGCACGGTGGGGTTGGCGCTCGTATTGATAGATGGCGTCGGGAGCAGCGTCTGAAGGTGCAGCCGACCAGCGAAAGAAAGCAGATGACACGCAGACGAAATCCGTTGGCAGCAAAAGCGCAGCCGTTATGCAGACGCGTTTTTACTTAAAGTTTTGCTTTTATTGTTTGCATTTATTTTTTAACCGGAGGTACAGAGCGCGACACTGTTAGCGCGAACAAGGATCGCCGGTTTTTCCAGTTTTTCTCTTTGAAACCAAGGGATGTCATTAAAGTTATTATTGCTACGGAAAGAGCTCACTTAGTTCTATAATGTAAGCGATAAAATTTCGTGCTCGCTAATACTATTCAGAAGTAAATTGCGAAAATGCGCCGATGTCGTGTTCGCGCTAACAGTGTCGCGATGTGTACATTTCAAAAAGATTATATTCATTTTACTAAACCACGGTGGTCGCGAGCCGTCACGATAAGGAGGTAGCGCCATCTATCAATGTGAACGCCTAACACACCCCGCTACTGGAACCCTGTTGTCTGTGTTGCTGCCCGCCGTAGACCCTGGCAAGTTTCTTGGCCTTATTTTTTACAGAAAGAGAGCTACGCTTTGTAATTTTACAAGAAAAAACCGACCTGCGAATTACACCCTTCACGAAAAGTTAAGATGGCTACGGGCAGGCGTCGACTTTTACGGTCCATTTTAGATCGAGCCTGGTGACTTGAGCCACCCATATATGTTCATAAGTCTGCTGGCGTTTTCTCTTTATAACATAAACAACAAAACATGTTAGAACATTTTTTTTGTATTGCATATGGGGCCTAATTTTCTTATTACATAACGCATATTGTTATTTCAATTTGGACTAAGACAGAAAAGTAAAGCAGTGATGAATGTGGTAATATTGTTTTCACTTTTCAAAAAGAAAGGCTGCCTAATGATTGATCTTCCCAAGCAACTGCCCTTGACTTTTCATGAAAACTACCTTCAGAACTGGAAGACAACAGCATTCAAATGAAAAAGGACCTGGCCATGTTTCTGTACCACCTCAGAATTGACGCTGATGTGGAGGTTGTTGAAATGGTATGGTGTATTGTTTTTTTATCAAGGGTGATTATAAACTTAATGTGATTTTATTGTTTCCACCACTGACAGAATGACAGTGACATCTCAGCATACACGTATGAAAGAACTTTGATGATGGAACAGCGTACAGAAATGCTCAAACAATTGAGGCTCAACCGAAGAGAAACATTAAGCATGGTAGGTTTGTTTTCTCTTCGAAGGCTTTTTACCATGTTTTGTTGCATGATTATAATTTAAAGTCAATACCATAGATTCCTATTTGTTCGAACAGGTGACTTTAGTTGACTGCCAAACCCCATTGATTTACTTCTGGCTGAGGTAGCTTCATTTGTATGGTTTCATGTGCCAATGGTTTTGCTGCATGCCAAACGAATCTCAAATTGTTTACTGAACTACTGCTCATGGTCTTAATATCTTTGTGGTGTGAGCTCTCTACCATTAACCTTCAAGAAAAATACAAGTTAATGCATTCAATATTGCATGTAGTCTTCCACTGTATTAATTTAACTTTATCCCAATTTTATTAGGAGATAGTAATGTAAGTGATTAGGCATAATGAGTAAGACACTGAAATTTCACAAGTTGAAGAGCAACATTGGAAAGGGATAAACTATGAAATAGGTTGATACCATACCAATAACCTTTGAGTCACTATTGTGGCCAAACAAGCTCATCAGTTGGGTGGTTACTTGGGCAAGTTGGTATGCATTGAACATCTAGATAAACAGTGCACAAGAGACAAAAATGCAGTGAAAGAAAACAGACAGGACAAACAGTCCTGTCTGTTTTGTTCTACAGTGTCATAGTCTCTTTGTGCTGTTTATCACAATGTTCAAGCTCATCAGTATATTGTGGTTACACAAACAACACATGTCATAGCAGGAAACTATTCATAGAGGAAGCCAGTCGAGACTAGTGGTTTTACACCAAAAATATCTAATGTTTATGGCATATCAGCTGGCAAAACAGCGAGTCAGTTCGTCCCTGTGTGCATGTAGGTATTTTAGTTTGCTATTAATATTGCCAGCATGTGATCATTGCAGTGTTGTGATGGTTTTATGGTGGATTGTTGCATGTTAAATATAGCTCGTTGGTTATGTTGCTTCCCCTAGGTCCAGACCATAATGGATCATCATCACCATGTGCAGAACCACACCAGCTCCAAGGTAGACAGATTTTATTAACAGGAGCAGTAGCATTGTTGACATAAAAATGTGACCATAACTATCTGAAATGCATGTTGTGTTATAACTACAGTTTCTAGCCTGTTTCTCATTTTTGCTAGCATGACCCAACAGCATGTTCTGCTTGCCAATCATGTTTTCAACAACTTGGTAGTTATCGCGATGGTTCTTTGGCAGTTATGTCTGGTCTTGTTGCAAATGACTGTTTCTTTTTTATTATAGCTAAGTGTCATGAGTGTTATTTGTACTACTGCCTCACAATTGACATATTGTTTCACAAATAAGCATACTGAATTTAGGTAATGTTCAATATAAAACTGCAGGCTTTGTAGGTATATGAATTTGCTCAATGTCAGGTTGTTTCAACAAGCATACAGCTTAAGGTTTACAGCCTTCTAGTTGCTTGCTTGAGTGCCCCGATTTCAAGTTGAAATAAACAGTTAGTACTGTCCAGGCAAATATGGATAAACTGACTTGTTGGGAAACCAGTTGCTGCATGCTAATGTTATACCAACAGATGCGTAGAGTGGTTGCTGATTTCGATATTTGAGTGTGCTATCTGATTACCTTTCGAAAATTTTTGCCATGTAAAAGCAGTAGCCATTTGCAAAACATTGAAACCTATCAAAGCATCAATAGGAATCTGAGCCTGTGCCAACTCTTTTTTTATATAGCTGCTGTGGGCCTACTTACATTAAAAAAACAAATTGCATAGGATATGAGCAATGGGCTAACTCTTGTCTTTGCAACTTTCATCGAAGGTACGTTTTAGTGACAAGCCACCTCAGCAAGCTGAGGATACGGAGCTAGTGGAGGTCGCCACGGATGAAGATAACCGTTCGTCTCGGCGTTCGTCGAGGCAGTCTTCACCAACCAAATCGCCATCTGGTTCTCCAACTAAGCAGCCTTCGGCATCGCCGAAAGAAGGTTCACCAGTCACGGAGGAGGAAGAAAAGTCTAAAGAAGAAAGTGCTGCTGAGAGCCCAGAGAAGACTTCTCCGGCTCAGGATGGGTCGGGCGATTCTACTGCACCTGCAACCAATGGTCCGACAGCGAACGGGCAGAAAAAGCAGGAGTCTTTTGATGGGCTCCTCAAGATCCGGCCGTAAGTATACCGTTCTCGTATGGTTGGGCTTGCGGGCAACCTGGGGACCCAAAGTGTTGGACCAGGTTGCCCGCATGCTAAATCGTCCGTGGTTATTTCCACCGCAAGGGGGCAAGGGCAATTATCCATCCGAGTGGCGCTCCGCCGTTGCAGCGTATGCTCGAGAGCTTTTTTGGGTCGAGGCACACGACGATAAGAGTCGATAAATGACCGCGTCTTGACGAACCAGTTCTTTGTATCGTTCTTTAAGATAGGTAGCAGCAAGGGAAATCCTACAGGCTTTAGAATCTTTTCCTCCGCAGGTTCGCCTTTCTCTGCACACACTTCTGTACTGTAGGAAAAGCAACAGAATTAAAAGCCCACATTTTCTTATAGATATACCTTTCTGAAATAAGCAAATTCTTTAATGTAGGGCATTGAATATACACTCAACATTTGGGCTATCTGGCACAATATATATGGAGGGTGTTAAGGAACAGAAGTAGCACTGCATTAATTTAGGACGTTCCAAGTTGCATTATCCAAATGCACACTAACATGCTTTCTCTCCTGGCTCTTTGACAGGGATGAAGCCAATGTGCGTCGCATGCACACTGCCGTGAAGTTGAATGAAGTCATTGTCAACAAGTCCCATGACTCCAAGTTGGTGATTATAAACCTTCCGGGTCCCCCAAGGATCCAGAGAGGAGAGGAGAACTGTATCCTTTATGCTTGCCCCTTGCAAACTATAAGATATTTTCCTCTCATTAAAAACCAGGACGCAAATCATTCTTTCAGAAGAGAAGGTGCAATTTATGCAGAAAAACAAATCACTCTTGCCTTGCTACTGGGAGGCAATATTAGTATAAAGCGGGGTCTCCAAACGTTTTGACTAAGGGGCCAGATTGGGATCTGTCCCAGCCTCCACGGCCGGAAAATAAATAACCAGATATAAACGATGAAAAACTAAATAAAAAAGTCCATAACATAATAAATACATAAATTCAGATTATCATATGTATTTAAAAAATCTAAAGTAATTTTTACACTCGTAATTTATTTTGACATTACACAGTTAGTATAATTATGACATTAAACAATATTTTTGATCCAGAAAACGCAGAAGGTATAAATCAAGGTGCCTATGAACTTTGTCGTGAGGACTATACTGAGATTGGAAGGACTCGTGATAAATAAATGTGACAGTTATGGCACACGACACTAAGCAGAATATATGCATAAGAAAGCAAAGGAATTTTAACACAATTAAACTAACATAAAACCGAGGACCACGAATGATGATGATGATGATGGTGATGACAATGTGCATTAAATATTACACAGCTGTCAGTGGCATATCGATTGGAACGGATATGATTCGTTTGGTGCGTGCCGCAATGCCATTTCTTTAGGCGCACTCATTTGTGCGCCGATAGGTAGCAATGGGCCAGCTGGACGTGGGCAGAGTCTCGCTGGAAGAGCCGCGGCCAGCCGCGGGCTGGTCTGATGGCTTCCGCAAGCCAGATCTGGCTTGCGGGCCGGGGTTTGGAGACCCCTGGTGTAGAGTAATGATGTGAAACTATGTAGGAAATTAAAGCACACTTGACCAAAAGAAGTCAGCCATTCATTAAAAGCAGACATTATGTAAAACATTGCTTTATCATAAAATCAGTTAGAACTAAACAAACTTCGCTTTGCTGCTTATTATAGTAACATTTGGGCATGGTGGCTGCTTTGTAGCGCCTGTATCGCATAGTAAGTGCTGGTTCACACAGTCCCGATTCCTTATGTTACAGGTAAGCTTACTTACAAGCCACCGGGATATCTGTGCTTCATATCAAGCGTGGCTACAAATTCGAGGAGGTATACCTGGCATCCGACATTCGAGACACTAATGTTTCGGTGACTTGAACGTAACGTAAGAAAACAACCAGTCTTTAAAAGTTTAACCGAGCTCAACTCCTTGCGTGAGCCTTGTGTCCTTGGTTGCCACGGTAACTCGCAGTCCTAGCTCGAGTGTCGCCGAAACATTCGTCTCGGATGTCGCGTGCCAGGCTATCTCCTTGAATTGGTAGCCACGCTTAATACGAAGCACGGACTTCCCGGTGTCTTGGGCATAAGCTTTCGTTACCTAACTTAAGAAAACGGGCCTGTGTGAAGTAGCCTTCAAATGGCACGCAAGGTTCAGGGTCCTGATCCCAATGACCAAGAGCAGCACTTCTTCTGCCACAAGCGTGAACAGTACCGAGAAGCCATCTTTTCCGTGTTACAGTAAACAAAAACCGGCATAGTACATCTTTCTCCTGGAAGCCTGACACTAGCAGCAAGAATTTTGCTAAGAATTGGCTTTCTTGAGGCTAGAGAAGCTAAATCACTTAGCAAAGTCTCTCAATGAGAAGCCAGCTTTCCGGAGACTCTACAATTTCTTCCTACCAGATACTATTGCTTTCGTGCTTTGTTTGGATTTGTCTTTGTGTGCATCTTTAAAACCATGAAGTTTCAGTTTGGTCTTCATTGGCTTTAGGAACATCTATTGTCACAGGCTATAATATATAAACATAAGCACTAGCTCTATAAATATTTCTTCAATCCAGACTTGGAAATAAGTAATTTTCAAGGCATGCATTTTTTTTTTTTTAATGAAATGTTGGAGTTAGAGATGCATTTACTAAAATGAAATGGTGGGCAGCTTTATTGAGGCGGTGAGACAGAGCAAACCTTTACTCTCGTCTCTAGACATGGAATTCCTGGAAGTGCTGACCGAAGGGCTCGAGCGTGTTTTGATGGTGCGAGGCGGCGGGCGTGAAGTGATCACCATCTACTCTTGAGCACACCTAGCCCTGTTGGACGACCATTCTGCTGTGGAATCTCATGCTCCCTCTGCTCTCTCTTTCTTAATTTATTTTGTGAGTGTTGCAGGCTGTCAGTTTGGAATGAAGATGATGTGGAGAGCCTCAAGGATTTTTTTTTAGCTGCTGGTTAGATTGTTGGGAGAGAAATAGAAATCTGGAGTGCCCTACCTCTTGAGACTGAGCGATCAGCTTGTTTGAGACGAGTTGGACGGTGGAGTGTTTGCAAGTCACTGCTGCACCTAAGGGCTGAAATTTTGCTTGGGAGAATGCTTCTATAGGGACCTTTCGGTTTGCAAAAAAGAAAAAGAATGACTGGCATAGTCTTGAAAGATAGCATCTTTCTCCATCTGGAACATGAGTGGGATTTTTGCGATGGAAAGTTTGTTTTCTTGCCACTGCTGTTAGTTTATCTTTGCAGATATAAAATCGGTGCTTAACGTGTTGCAGCTTATGTGGGTACCGAAACTGCTCACTGACCCGAGCATTATTAGGACAGGCTACTTCATGGGGCCATCTTTTCTTTCCCTCTCCTTTGCTCTTAAAGAGTAGACACTTTAGGACTTTGGTGTATCTGCAAGCCCAACCCAATCACATGAGAAATGAAGATACTGTCAAGCAGATGTTCTGAGATGCTGCTACCATCGGGATTTCTACTTTCAGCTGCTACTTTCATTAAATTAAACTAATGCTTTATTTTATTTTATTTTTTTATTGCCTGTTGGTTGCAGCATCTTCCATTACAATATCTGCCATTTTCTTTTTGTTAAACATTGTACGAACTGATGTAGATATGTGCATGCATGTGACAGCTCAGAGGCATGTATATGTGAGTTGCATACTTCACAAATTTGAAAATTGCTTGCAAAAAGCACCACAAAATTGTAGAGTAAGCACGTCTGCACTCTTACATGACCCTGACCACTGGCTTCTTCTGTTATGTCTCAAAATATTGCCCAATATGTGGCAACACTTCTGCAAAATGAGTGTGTGTGCATGCATGGAGCTAGATGTTTGAGGCTTGGATATTTCCTTCAAAGAAAAGGTATTTATTTTTTAATTTATTTTTAACTAAACAGCCAATGCATAACTTTCTCCCTTTTCATTCTTTAGCCCCCAAGTGTTTTTAAGTGGGGACTGAGGCCTCTCGTTCATTGCACTCTCCACTTTTTTCTAGCTGTGTATAGCCTGAGAGTTGCTACATGCTTTATTATTTCTATTATTCTATATACGACAATCCTCCTAAGCGCTCTCTATCCTTGCGGTTGGTTCACCTGCAAGGCATGGAAAGTGCACTGGTGTTAAGGTATGGGCAAAAGTGGCTCTCTAAGGATGAGCCTACTGCTTTGCAAGCTGCAATAAATCTATAGCCACAGGCCAGGACTGTTTTGTAACTACCCGTGCCTGTGAATTGTGCTGTCCTTGAGTGTTGACAAGGGAAAACGTGGATCATAGGAGGAGAAAGTTTTCCTGAGCTTTGCCGCCGGAACAAATGCTGCAGTCCTAAACAGCCTTGTATCCTAAACTAAAGTAGGCTCTGTGTCTCCAGGCAAAAACCGATTTCTGCTTTTGGTGTTTGTGATACACTAGCTGACTTTGCAGGGTTAGTTAGAACAAGTTTAACTCTTAAGTCTTTGAATGTCAAGCTAACCAACTAGGTGTTTACACTGTGGTGTGTTTCCCGGTTCAAGAAGCCATTTCTCTCCCGATTCACAAACAGGCGGGTGTTGCTTTGTGGCAAGTCGTAGGGCAAAAGGGCTTGGCGAGACAAGTGGTGTGCTGTGGAGTGGAGAGGGTATGGGAGAAGTCTGGACATTTCCTGCTCATAGCTCAATATTGACTGTTACAAATATACGAATGTTAGAGAAGTGCTGACCGTATTTTTGTACATATTTCCCAAACCACATGCATTTACAAAACGGTTCGTACTGCTTAGGTATAGTCAAGGGCGATAGTTGGGACCTAGGAGGAAATGAAAGTTGAAGAGAGGGGCGAGATGCGATTGCTGTATACAGCGGTTTTATCTTTCCTTTTTCCCATCCTCTTTCTTCTGAATGATCTTCCCTAACTGTGCTTACCATTGTTTTTTCTTTAGATTTTTTTTTTTTTCTTCACAAGGTGGTGTGTGCCACTTGCCATGTGATGGGGTCTGCCAGCTGCATTTGACAACTGTGTCTGACTAAGCATTCTTCTGAACCTTTTGTGGAGTTGAAATCCATATATGCATGCTCTACTGTTAATTTGTTTCTGTAAAAGCAAATCTTTGCTTTTTTTTTTTGCTTTTAGCGAAATGTTTTTATAATATTGCAAAGTATAGTTGTTTTTTTTTTATTTCCTGCTAGAAAAGCAATTCCTCTTGATGTGATATGTACTAGGATACAAGCATTATGATGATAAAAAGTTCAGTGTGAGTGTGTGTGCACATAGAAAAATTACCCTTTACTATAAGAAAACAGTTTGGCTAAGTCATTTTGGTTCTCATGCCTTTTCTTGCATTGTTATGAAAGAAAATTATTTTAGACTTTTTGACTAAATCTAGGTTTCAGTTCAACATATATTTTTATTTCAGCAGTCCACACTGATGATTATTTATTTTGTTTATGCCTTTGCGTACTCCGCCACTGCAGATCAGGTGGCACTAGCTAAAACAGTGTAGGTGGGCATTCATTTTATGAGGTTTGAATCACTGCTACCATTCTCTCGGTATGTTTTGTTGCGGGTATTGTACATACATGTATTACCAACATTCTGTCTCAAGTCTCAGTCTAGCTTTATATAAGCAGTGCTGAATACCTTTTTAGTCCTTGTTACATATTTCTGCTGGTGTCATGTCATGAGCAAATGCCAGGATTGTTACATCACCCCTTTCTTTAGTCCTTGCTTCTATACCATTTCCCACAATAGAGTCACGCAGTGCTTTGCCAGAGAGTCTGCGCTGAAACCAGTCTGGATTAGCTGAGCTCGTCCACGATTTGTCCGCTGCATTTTTATTCACTATGCATGTTTTTACCTCATAAACTTCGAACATAACTGGATATGATTGGCTCTTTATTAGTTGACCGCTTAACCTGGCTCTTTGCCTTACACTCTCAGTGGCTTGACAACCTCTCGAGCAGAATCTGAGGGGAAGGAAGAGAGACAGGCTCTCTTGATGACCATTGCTGTGTAGTGCTCTTAGCTACCGCTGCCACGTTAGTGCTGCACAAGCTTATCGGCTTGTGGGTTTCCTTCATTGTATGTATTTCTTCCCAGACCAGTGTCAAATTGCTAAAACAGTTTGGAGCAGCCTTCCGTTTATGATGTCCTTCTCTAGTTTGAGCCCGTTTCTGGTTTTGAGGTTGCCTCGCTGCTTGTAGCCCAGTAATACTGCGGGAGAGTGCATTAGTCACATCTTCTCAGCACGCTCTGTCCAAGGGCTAGCTCGGAACGCACAGCACTGCCTGTCACCCGTACACGAAAGTTGCGTGTTTTTTTTTTCTTCTCCAAAATCGGCTTTTCCGACCATTAGTTGACACTAATGTCCAAACCCAACGATGCAACGTGCCGCTGGCTTCATAGCGGGCGCAGGTTCGAGCAAATGGGAGGCCGTATAAACTCTGCTTTCAACACGTACCAGTAGAAGACACGACGAAAGAAGTGTTCTGGCGTTAGAGTAGTAATTTGCCTTTTGGATGTGCGGTTCCCTCGGTGCAGGGCGACGCGCCTCCATGGTAGACGACGGTCTCGGTTCATTGTTTCGTGTGTGCTGTTTTATCGATGTTTCGCTCTTCCAGCTCTGTTTACGGTATGTGAAAGATTTTACCCGAGGATAATAAAGCATCTTGTTAACCTTTTGTTGGCTACGGACTTCTGAGCCGGCGGGCCAACGTGTCGCGATAACACCGGTCGTGCTTTGTTGGACGAAGGTTCACTCGCGGAGTTCCTGGTTATCGTGGGTGAAGATTCTTGGCGCCGTCGCCATGACCTTATCTCACCTTATCGGTGAGATAAGGTCATTGCGCTTGCCGACGTGGTGCTTGTAAACTATACGAAATTTATCCGGGCAATCGGTTCGAAGGTTAAATGCGGGCATAGTTTTTCTCTTTGGACCTTGGTTAATTTCGTTGTAAATACCTGGCTTCCTTGTTGACAACAGAGGTGCAATGGCGAGTTCGTGAGAAGCGGGTTCACAGACTTGCAACCGAGTACGACCGAGAGAAACGAGACCTGTTGAAACCTCTTAAAATTTCTTAGGACGAGAGAACAGATAACACGCTAACGTCATCTATGTGGTGACCCTGGAACTGCATTTCACAAGAGCGAAGGTTTTGCGTGATTTTCGTAGTCAAATGTGCGTAATACCTACGAGAAAGGCTCGTTTATAACGTTGACAAAAGTTTTCGAGCCAAGAAAGAAAGGATAATGCGCGAGAGAAATAGAAAATATGCCGGATCGTTCAGTTTTTACTAATAGATGGCGCCAGTGTGTCCTCTCGTCGTAAGAGATATTAAAGGGGTAGTGACGATTTTAGTGTTGAAAGAATTGGCGGTTTGTATTTTTTATATTTTTTATCCAAGCACGAGTGACCAAAAACGCCTCGCCTTGCCCCGAAAAACTGCAATTCCGGTGCGTAATCGCAAAGAAAACGAAATATTTGCCGATCTGCAGCCCCGTGTCGTGGTTAACGGAACTGATGCGTGACGTACTCTGGGGGATACGCGGAAGTGAACAAAGCATTTCCCCTTTTCTGCTACACTCGCCGTCACCCCTGTGGCGAACCGTCTTTTGTGCCGATCGCTCGCCGCGACTTTCGACAAGGTAGCGGCTGGGGTCTCTGAAGAGAGAACCCAAGGGGAAACCGCGTGATCCCCCAGAGTACGTCACTGGAAAGGCGGCGTGGAAATTTCAGAAACACTTTGACCGTCAATTTGTTTCTTTTTTCTTTCTTTTTTTTACATAAAAACCAGCCCTCACAAGAAAATAGTCTTCTGTTTTTCGTTCCATGGGTGACGCAGATCAATTTCCGCAGTTAGTTGGCCAAAGTCTGAAAATTGTTGCACCGCCCTTTAAAAGGTTCCAAGGCACTCGGTTCCAAGAGGTCGTAAGTGTGTGAACGGGCCTTAGGGTGCAACCCCACCATGCATGCCGTTTTGCTTTATGTTTGACAGTTTCTACCTTTCTGCCTATGTATTCTAGTCATGCCGTTAATTTTAAAGTAGCTGTTTTTTAACTACACTTTAATGTCTCGATATTATGTTTATTCTTAGTTGTTATTTTATTATTTATCTTTTAGTAGACGACAGTTTTTGATACTGAACAGTTTTCTCGATAACGTCCCAATGTTCATGATAATTTTCGTGAACGGTCTGTTGGATGTAGGGAATTAAAAAAGTAAGCAATGAACTGTACAAACAATGCCTTTTTTAAATAAAAAAAGTTTAAAATAGTGTTATTTTCTCGTGCTATAAAAACGGATTCGCGTCAACTAACATAAATAACGAGACTTTAAAGTATGAAGCAGCCTTCGATATTACATTTTCCAGAAACTGCATATCTTTGTACGTGAAGTTCAGTATTCAATCACAAACTTCGTATTCAGTTACGGCAAGTTGCAGTTTTCTCGTATCAAATTACAGATGGCGACACGTGTTCACGAATAGCTTAATTGATTTGCATTTTAACCGCCCTGCAGACATGTAGTGAGGTTGCGCCGTACACCCCGAATTCGAAAACTGCGGAACTCCAGGCTATCTTATGGGCCATTCAATCCCATACAGACCTCCTCGTCAGGCGGTTTCACGTCTTCACCGACTCCCAAGAGGTGGTGCGAGAATGCACCCGCTTGACCAGTCGCAAGGTGTTCCGCCCCGATGGGGAAAAATTGCTGTAACTTGGATATTCGGCCAGAAGGCGATCGCGGCCGCGGAGGGATTTATTACATACCTTCGAACCAGTGGCGTCACGAGGGTCAGCGGTACCCGGGGCGGTACCCCGCCGCGGCACCCCCCCCCCCACGCTATCGCGTGGCCCGCCGCGACACTCCCCGCTATCGCGTGGCCCGCCGCGACACCCCCTTAGCGGTCCCCCCCCGCCCCCCTTGTGACGCCACTGCTTCGAACCCTCACAAGCCTCGTTCGCCTCTCCGACCCCAACCCAGCCCAGACACCCAGGAAACCTTCGAGCGCAGGGAGGCCGCTTGTCTCGCAAGGAAGGGGTGACTCGCTGCACTCCGTCCCCCGGAGGAATCTCCTCTTCCGTCCGGCTACGCAAGATTGAAGCGGATCTGCCTTCGCAAGCTCCATACGCAAACGGCAATGATACCAGTGTGGTCTGTCAGATTTTACCACCCTGCTTCCCCGGATGCTGTAGGCCCTGGCCGGCTCTGCCCCTATAGTGCAGAGTACCGGCGACGTGCCGTCGCATCATATGCGACTGCCCTACGCACTCCAGATATACGACCATACACCTCAATTCAATTCCACTGAGCTACCGCCCCACGACTTACACAGACTGGACATGCCCACACACCACAAAGCCACTTGAACACAGGAAACACATTTTCGACTCGCTGATTGCCTTGGTGCGGCAGCAAGCCTTTCCCGGTATATATGACTTTCCTCTATGTATTTCTCTCTGTCCTCTTTGTCACATCACCCCTCCCCACGCCGCCGTTTCAGATGAACACAGTTCAAGCGACTCGGCGGCTCATTTCAATTTCATGTAATAAAAAAACGTTTCAAGAAGAAGATTTGCATTTGTAGTCATGTGCCGCTTGGAATGCCACGTGAGAGACAGAAATGGCACCAGATGTGTGGGTGTCAGATGCCCGGATGCCCGCAGTGAGCGAGCCAGAGGTATCAAAACTACAAGCGCGAGACTGCGAGTGGACCACAGCTGCTTTTGAGCGCGTTTCACTGTGCACCTGTATTGCAAAGGTGCAAGCGAGCTGGACAGGAATGACACTTCCCGGAGAAGGGGAACAAAGGACAAGCACAGATCTACAAACACACCTAGGTGACTGGTGCTCTCCACTGGAAATGGAGAGGTCCCTGGTTCGATACCAGGACCAGGCGGAGTTTTTCGGTCGCGCACCAGTCGCCTAGTTCTGTTTGGAGATTTGTGATTGTCCTTTGTCCCCTTTGTTCGCTTCTCCGGGGATTATTATTGGCACCTGTATGCCCAAATGAAAGTGTCCCCCTGAAAGAAATTCCGGCGGTTGCAAATCCACCATGTTTGCAAATTCATAGTTATTTTCGCAATCGCACTATGTCTTGCCGGAATGGTACAACTATATTTCATTTCATAGCAGTCTCTGTGGCTTTTAACCGGAAATAGTATATAAAAGTATTTTTTTGTGGATCTGAGGCAAAGCGCTGGCCTACGGGTCCCCATTTAGCGGGCTATAAGTTTATAACCTCGCCCGAGGTGCCCGGAATTTGACAGAGGCCCATAACTGAGTAGGCGCCCTGCAATCGAGATTTCGGTTGCACGACAAAAAATCTCCAGTTGATAAAAACAATTAACACTATTTTTTTTTTTTTTTTTTTGCTGGTGCAATTATTAACTTAGTGTCTCTCCGTGACTGCCTATCTGTCCCTCTTTCTCTCTCTGCCGGTCTGTGTGCTTTTACGCTGACGCATACCTGTTTTGTTCCCTTCCTTCGGATTTCAGTTTGTTTGCGTAGGATGGGAGAGGACTGAGCGAATGAAGTGTAAAGTAGAAACAAAGCTCCTTTCCGATTTGTTCAGAAGAATACCGTATTTCGCTCGTGTTCAGCCTTCTATATAATTTTCTTGTTTGGTTAATATTTTAATTAAATACAAAATAAGTGCGTATGAAAAAAATTAAGTCACAAGCAAACGATACATAAAAATATATTTTTGGGATCTTATTTTAAGAAAAAAGTACGATTAGAGCCATCACAGTAAAACTGGAGTACTTCAAATCACGATTTCAATTCTGCTTAAAACCACGATTGAAACAATTTTGATTTCTATTCTCTATCATGCTTTGCACGACCCTGCACGAACATTTGTAAAGTATAACCGCAAGTTCACAAAAACGACGAG
This sequence comes from Ixodes ricinus, assembly GCA_037355805.1. Classification (NCBI taxonomy): domain Eukaryota; kingdom Metazoa; phylum Arthropoda; class Arachnida; order Ixodida; family Ixodidae; genus Ixodes; species Ixodes ricinus. The sequence goes on along the minus strand of JAZHYW010049128.1, from coordinate 23,796 downwards.
TTTGGGATGCTGGGCAGTTCGAACGCACGCTGATTCATCGGATTCGTTCACTGCGATGAACCAACAGCGCAGAATCACTATAGGAAACTCGTGCATCGTGTGTTTCATGCACCGCGTGGCAACCAGTTCCATCAATAGCAGTGACGAGCAGACACGAGTCAACCACAGTCATATTCATAGTCTTTTCCATATGTGATTGATTGATCGCAAGTAACAATCATCCCTTCCACTTTTTGATTTGGTTTGCACGGTTGCCAAGATGACATCGTCGTTTCTGTCGTGTAGCGGAAGCCCCTACAAGCACTAGTCTCTCGTGCTTGTATCCTACAGCCTCCCTTGATAAAAAAAGGTTAGGCAGGTATACTCAAATTCATACACAAATTACACAAACTTCACGCGGTGGTGATGATATTTCTACGTTTCACGAGTAAATTGTGAGCATTTGAGCGCAGCAAATGCTACAAGAGCGAGTTCTGTGCTTTGAACTGGCCTTCCGAGCGGTGGCCATCAGTTCTTCGAACGACGTCTCATCGACAGATTGTTTTGTATACTGCGACGTTTCATCGACAGTTCGTTTCATCGAAAGGTTTTCGCGATTGTTTCATGGAGAAACCTTGCGACGTTTCGTCGAAGGCGTCTGTCCGGGTACATCGCCTCTGTCGCCGGCATCCGGATGGGTCTAGCTTGCCGAATCCTTGAAGGTTCCGATGAGGACTGTTGCAAGCTAGGGCCTGAAGTTATATTAAAATTTTCCCGGCCGGAGTGAGGGTTTCCGCGCGTAGCGTGGAGTGTTTGATAACCCAGGATTAGGGCTCGCGAATTTGTTTTTGCACTGTCGGAGCCGCCTAAGTGAGTTCGCTTTAGTTCCGGTATCCTTCAAGCGAACCAAATAAAGTCAGTAATTCAATCTAATCCATTTAGCAAAAATAATACGTTGTCAACGAAATAATCGCAGTTGCATGCAGTGGCGTCACAAGGGGGCGGGGGGGGGAGTTGCGGCGGTCACACCGCCCCGGGTGCCGCTGGCCCCGTGACGCCACTGGTTGCATGTGTTCACAAAATAAATTTCCACGAAATATATTAGTATCGACGAAACTTGCATCCATGAGATATATCAATCAAACGTGTGTCCACGAAACGTATTTCGACTAAACGACATGGACCCCTGCCGAGCAAACGCGTTTGTGCAGTGAAAGAGTATTTCAAGGCAGCATGCTCGCGCGTGTAGTTTCCGCTTCGGTCGCACTTATGGTGAAACAGAGGTTGCCTTTTGCATATGCGCAATGCCAACCCCTTTTCACGTGACCAGAAGGCTTGTTTATCAATATTGATTTGGTTCATAGTTTACACTACGATTCATCTAGGATTAAAGGAAAGCCGACGCTAGTGCCTTGATGATCAGAGAATGTTCACATTTGGCCGCTCGCGTGGGTAATTGTTATTGTCTGTCAAGAAGAATAGATTATTTCCATATATCCGTCACTGCGCGCGTTGCATTCTGGGAACCTGTGGGCCAGGAGCGGAGCGCGAATGGAATTTGCTGCCCACTGATTCTCACAATGCATAACGTGGCATTACGCCGCGATGAGGCGTTACAAGTTTTAGAATAAGTCTATTGTGGCGGTGTATGATAACGTGACGAAAGTTCGTTGTCAGCGCGCGCTTTCTTTGAAAGCCCTTGACCGAGAAGATTGTCAGCCGTCAGCACGTGGATCTGTTTTAGCAATCCAGAGTTAAAATGCTTCCACTTGTTCTGTTGGAAGCAATCAGGACATAGCTTAAACCACACCTGAATGTAATAAAGAACTTTGGATATGCAAATACATTGCAACCTACGTGTACAGGCTGTAGCTTTCAATCCGCTCAGGAGTGTAAAATGTAGCGCTTTTCTGGTCTTCATCAGCGCGCGATGTAGGTACGTAAGAATATTTGACATAACGTCACAATTCCACCCCTTGCATATTTTTTAAAATATTTTTTTCACATCACTAGTTGGTTTGCACGAATCACCAAATTAATAGTGCTGCACTTCTTAAACTCTGTGATAGCTATCCATAAAATTAAAATATTTGATAGCGGCAGCAGTCACTTCAACTGTCCCTGAACTCAGTTCGAAAGTAATTTTGATCTTTTAATAATGTAATTCTTTAACATTGAGATTACTCTTGTTATGTTGTAAGCATGAAAATTTTGCGACAGTCCTATTTCGTGTTCATTAAACTGAGCATCTAGAACAGCTGAGGCTCATTTTTTGTGTGTTTGCAAATCTCACGGTAAAAATAAAAATCGCGTGACCTAACAAAAAAAAATAGCTTTTCTCTTTTGGGGTTCTTATTTACTCTAGTTGATTCCGGAAACCCACGTCTGATACGTCATCACGTTTTTGCGGAAATCTGTAAAGCGTAGTTTTATTTTTTATTTTTTGGGGTTATTCTTTACTCTAGTTAGAGTTCCGGAAACCCACGTCTGATACGTCATCACGTTTTTGCGGAAGTCTCTAAAGCGGCAAACACGTGCACGACAAAACGGCCGACCCGTCATACGAATATGATCGCTTCGAAATAGGTGTAATTGACCTCCGAGATCCCCGGCGTGATAAATACGCACCTTCAATCTCAATTTTACGACGCGTCGGTTCTATTGTCGTCCATGTCTCGCCAATAGCTCACGACTGTTTTCGCGAAAATCGTCCCGAGCTAATAGAGAGTTTCAGAGAACCGCTTTTGCACATCCGGTACAGTACACTACTACCATCGTACCATATGTGATGTGCAAAGACGGCTTCCTAAACCTCTCTAATGGCGAGGCACGTGTACGACAATAGAACCGACGCGTCGACAAATTGAGATTGGCGGTGCGCATTTATCACCATAGGGATCGCGGAGGTCAACATATACCCCTTCGAAAGACCGCCCCCTGTTGGCCACTGTGGAATCCCTGTACAGTGGCGGACTGAAACCGCAACCTCACGGAACAGTTTTTGTGTTGGGTTGGATTGGAAGGCAAAAACACACCCACAGAAAAAAAAAGGTGATGAGCGCAGTGACGTTGCACTTTCGATGCTGTTTGATTGGCTCGTCGGCTCCTATAGCGCTGACCTCGCTCCGACGTTCCCTATTTCATGGAATGACTTGCACGTTTAACGATGCAGGTTGTTCGGCCATTGTACAGTGGTTCCGACCTTCCAATAATTGGCACGTGACTTTCGAAAGGTGTCTATTACACACATTTCAACGTGGTCAGATTTGTATGCATAACGGGTCGGCCGTTTTGTGTCGCGCGTGTTTGGCGCTTTAGAGATTTTCATAAACACGTGATGACGTAATAAACGTGGGTTTCCCGGAATTACAGCTTGAGGAATTATATACCTCAAGAAGTAAAAACAAAGAAGCTGTTTTCTTTTAGTCAGGTGTCTTATTTTAGGTCACTGCGATATTTATTTTTACCGTGCGAAAACGCAGGAAAATGAGCCTCAGCTGTTGTATAGATATTCAGTTCGGTAAGCACGAAGTAGAACTGTCACGAGAGTCTTATGCTGACAACATAACAAGAGTAATGCCAATGTTAAAGAATTACACCATTAAATGATCAAAATTACTTTTAGTACGAGTGGTAAAATGACTGCCGTTTATCATTTTTTATTTTATGTATACCTATCACAGAGTTTAAGCAATGGAGCAGTATTCATTTGGTGATTTGTGCGGACCAACTATACTCTGTTTCACCTTATGATGTACCGCAGGAAAGGCTACAAGCGCGAGCTCCTTGCTCTATGGCACATCTCGGCGGCACAAGCTCTCGTGACTTAAGAGCAGTAGCCAACGCTATGAGCTCGCGCTTCTAGCCTTCGCTGCGGTACAACATAAGGTGAAACAAAGTATAGTGGTGTGCAATAAATATAAAAATTGGGTTGTGGGGATATTTATGCAGCGTGTAGTTGGTCAGCCATTTTAAAGTTGCGACGAGTCACTCGCTGTAGATGAGCAATTTAGCCAGCGCGGTACAACCGCTAGCCTGGGGTCTTTAACGTGCAACACGCAGTAGTGATACACGACCGCACGCCGGTACGATGCTCATCCAGATCGAAACGGGCAGGGCTGGGGCTCGACAATAAATATAAAACATTTGCAAGGAATGGAGTGTGACGTTATGTCAAATGTGGTGTACGTACGCATATCGCGCGTGCTGATTTAGAGTGGAAAAGCGCTACATTTTACACTCTTAAAGTTTCGCCACGTGATTTTGCACCGTCACAATAATGTTCACGTACGCGAGCGGCCACATGCGAACATTCTGTGTCGATTGTGGCACACGTGGCCAGTAGCGTATGTCTTTCTACGTTGATAAACCATGCGTGTGATCACGCGGGGGCGTGGTTGGCACCGCGCATATCCAGAGGGCAAGCTCTGTTTCACCATAAGTGTGAGTGAAGCGGAAACTACACGCGCGAGCATGCTGCTTGGAAATACTCTTTCACCGCACAAACGCGTGTGCTCTGCAGGGATATCGCTTCGTCAAAACACGTTTCGTGGAACACTTTTCATAGACGCACGTTTCATTGACATATTTCATGGATGGACGTAATTTCCGTCGACACTGGGATCTTTCGTGGAAACTTGCTTCGCTAAACGCATGCAACTGCAACGTTTTGTTGACAACGTATTGTTTTTTGCTAAGTGGATTGGACTGAATTACTGGCTCAATTTGGTTCGCGGGAAAGATACCGGTTCTAAAGCGAACTCACTACAGAGTTTTAGCAGATCGTCTTTTCGCCACGATAACAACACCCGATAACGGTACGATGCATGCCCAAGGCCGCCGGAGGGGAGAGGAGGTATCGTTATCTGGGCGAAAAAACGATCTGCTAAAACTCTCTACTAAGGCGGCTCCGATAGTGCGAAAACAAATTCGCAATATATAGCTAATAGACCCTTTGCAAAAGTCCGCGTGAACGCCTGTCCCCCATTGCTTGCTCCCATACTCTGAGTATGTAAAAATTGAGGTGTGTGTATGTTTATACAGCCTAGAACTGAGTCTGCCTCAACGGGCGGCGAGTCTCCCAGTTGTAGATGAGAAATTTAGCCAGTGCAGTACAACGTTCCGCTAGCCTGGGGTATTTAACGTGCATCACGTAGTAGTAATACACGTCCGCACGCCATTATACGATGCTCATCCAGATCGAAACGGGAAGGGGGGGGGGGGATTGGACCCAGGATCTCTTTCTCTGGGTTCTGCAGCGCGAGCTTTCGTTCTACACGTGCCCCGCGAGCTGGTGCGCGCTAGCCCGCTCGGCCACCGATTCCCCGTCTGAGCACGTATTGGACACGAGGGCTGCACCAGCGTTTGGCGTGAACTCGGCTTGGCTCCTATTGGACACGAGTGTGACGTCAGCTTTCGGCGAGGACTCGGATCCAATCACGCGCTTCGTGAGCAAGCAATGGTGACCACCAATGTTGCTCGATGAACTTTTGAAAAGGGTCTCTCCTGGGTTATCAAACACTCCACGCTACGCGCGGAAACCCCTCACTCCGTCCGGAAAAACTTTAATATAATCTCAGGCCCGAGCTTGCAACAGTCCTCATCGGAATTTTCAAGGGTTCGGCAAGCTAGGCCCATCCGGATGCCGGCGACAGAGGCGATGTGCGCGGACAGACGCCTTCGACGAAACGTCGCTATAGGTGCGTCGATGAAGCGATCGCGGGAACCTTTCGATGAAACGAATTGTGGATGCAACGTCGCAGTATACAAAACAATCTGTCGATGAGACGTCGTTCGACGAACTGCCGCTCGGCAGGCCCGTTCAAAGCACAGAACTATGCTCCGTTTCACCTTATGTTGTACCGCAGCGGAGGCTAGAAGCGCGTGCTCATAGCGTTGGCAGCTGCCCTTAGTGCACGAGAGCTTGTGCCGCCGAGACGTGCCCTAGAGCAAGGAGCTCGCGCTCGTAGCCTTTCCCGCGGTACATCATAAGGTGAAATAGAGTATAACTCTTGTATCTTTCGCAGTGCTCAAATGCTCACATTTTGCCCGTCAAACGTCGAAATATCATCACCACCGTGAAGTTTCTGTATTGTTTGTGTATGAATTTGACTATATTTTTCTCACCTTCTTTTTTCGAGGAAGGCTGCAGTAAAGGATAAAAGCGCAAGCAACTACACTCTAAAAAAAAAAAAGGAGAGTTACTCTGATTTTTTGGGGGGAGTCGAGGGTTGTCCCTGTGGTGACACCATTAAAATTGTCAAGTGACTCCAGCGCTCAGTGGAGTCATTGGACTCTTTCTCTACTGGAATCTGATGACTCTATCAGCTAGTGGCGTCAGGTGACCCTTTTACTGCCTGGAGTCAGGTGATTCCGTCTCACGAGAGTCAGTGGATCCTCTGGGGTGGAATCAGGGGACTCCGGTTTTGCTAGAATCACGCGACACCTTCAGGAGAGTCACCATGTTCCAATATTTGATGGAGTCAGATGACCCCCTTATAGGAATCATTGGATTCTTTTTTTTCTAGAATCATGTGAACCCCCCACAAGAGTTAGCGGAATCTTTCAGGTAGAATCAGAGGACTCCGGTTTTGCTTGAATCGCGCGACCCCTTTAATAAGTCAGACGACTCCCTTATAGGAATTATTGGATTCTTTTTTTTTTTTTTGCTAGAATCATATCATGTGACCCTCGAAAAAGAGTCGATGTATTCTGTTTCGACTATCACGTGTCTACTGCCGGGAAAATCACTGGATCTCTTTTTTTCCCCTTCACCTTAGAGTTGCGTGCGAAATTCCTTTTATTTTGATAAGAATTGTATATTAATTGAACAGGAATTAAATCATCACCCCTAGCTATAATAGTCTTTCTTGTGTTAGAATACAAAACACTGAACTGCACCGGAAGGTTCTTATCAACATCCACTTATTTGTCAAGTGCTCAAGATGCCCTGACAGGCAAACCCACAGCATGCAAAAAGTAAAGCGCAAAAAAAAACACAAAAAAACTGACAGTGTAACATAGACACAAGTAAACTAGTTTAAACATTTCCTAATTTTGTTATTAAAAAAATATTAGAGTTTACGCGGACCCTACAAATGTAGTTTACAGTGTTATACCGAAGAAAAAATAACAGGATTAACATCAACATATCAAACTAGTTTGCACATGAACTTCGCCTTATATATATGGTAAGGCCAAAACCTAACAGTGTTCACACAAACACAGCAAACTAGTCTGCACACCGACACTTCTTAGACACGAAGAAAAACAATAAACTAACAAATTTAACGCAACAATATCAAAGTAGTTCGAAAACGTCTGTTACTTCATAGTAGAAAAAACAAAAATAAAAGTGTAAGTTCACGTCAGCTCTAGCAAACTAGTTTGCAAGGCACATTGCCTTCGCCTTTTAAAAGGAAAGAAGGGGGAAAAGAAAGTCAAGCTCAATGGCGTACCAACTTGGTTTTTGAGTAAGAAGGCAACCCCCCCCCCCCCCCCCAGGGCCGGGGTCGGTGCCCTTGGTATCCCTTGGGCGCCGCCGACCAGTGCTTGCCCTGGACGGCTGTTTCAGGGGAGGGGGGGGTTCAAGACGCATGCCTTGCCCCCCAGTCTGAGAACTCGGGGGAGGGGGGCAAGCCCCCCCCCCCTTGCTTCCCCGGTTGGTACGTCCATGGTCAAGCTAAACACGAAATGCCATTGCAGCTTTCGCTGCCGTTAATGAGGGTAGGAATGGCTTCGACCTAAACAACCTTTTTGTTGAATGCCCAATAGGCACAAAGCACTAAATCAACGGCCTCTAAAACGTCGAGAGCTGGAGGTGCCAAGCTCTCAAACTACATTCTTGCGCAGCTAGAGAACGCAGGATGGTCCCCTGTAGGGTGCCGGAGCGGAAACATGTAGGCACCCTAGTCCCCAGTGTGCGTGATGTCCGGGCACACAGATATCTTCTCTGGGTCCTGAGAAGTATAGCATTTTTTTACATAACAAGGAACTATCCACCTTTTTACTGAAATAGGATTAGGACACAAAACACGATTAGGACACAAAACACCGTTAACAGCCGGAAGTGTTTTCTGTGCGGAAAATGCCATGAGATACAAGGGGTGAAGGATTGCTTGAATTATAGTCTAGACGCTGAAATAGAAATTATCGAAGCTTTTGCAAGTACGCTTCAAGAGGAGATATAATAAATTTTGCCCACGGCCAAACGTTATATATATATACCGCTGAAAACAACCACCGGTAAAACCTTGATCGTTCTAAGTCGCAGTTATAATTTAAAAAAAAGTATTTTAACTTTTTTTTATTGCAGAAAAACAGGTTGCAGTGGTATTAGGAATCACAAGCAAGTCTTCAGAACAATGCTGGAACACCAAAACGTACGGATCTAAATAATGTTACAGTTTTATATGCATGTCCAGAAGAAGGAGTTCCTTAAATGTACTGCACGTCACGGATGGTATTGATCCTTTTAACACAGGATGTGTTATAGGGTTGCGCGTTCTAAAAAACCGTTTGAGTGAGCGAGCGATCGAGAGATCGAGCGTCATTGCAGGTGAAACCGCTAAACGCTGGCCATAAGCATTATCAGGCATATGTTGTTGAAGAGTGCCGATCGGCGCGGCGCTTTCCGGCACATTGGGCAGATTGGCACGTGCGGGGAGCGCGTGCCGAAACCGTCGACCAGTGGCATGGCAGATAAAACACTGGGAATAAATATAACAAAGGCGCAAATCGATGTTTGCAAGAGGTGCGTGCTGAACACCGGTCTACACGCAGCACATAGAGCACTCAAAGTAACCAACTTTAAATTATATTTGTCGTAAAAAAAAAGGCAGTGGAGTGTGCATGATTTTAGAAACACATCCGAAAAGACCACAGCACTTTTAACAAAGCAAGACAACTGATAAAATATGCATAAAAGAGGCACAATGAACGCAAGGCACATTTTGTGCTCACCAAGTTTACCAGAATAAAGACAAGCTAAAATGTATGTTTTGCACATAGCACTATTAGTTTTGACAACAGCCTTACAAACGTAAAAAAATAGAGAAAAGTACTAGCAATCTCTTGTTCACTCTAACAGTTTTGTGATTTGTAGGAGCCACTGATACCCTTCATAGATCAACAAAACAAGGCATCATGACTAACAGCCAAATGAGTGTCACTAAAGGCATCTTGCGTTGCTTTTGTGGCAGTAGACGCAAACTCATGCCTTGTTGCAGCTTTTTTATACTTCCCAAGCCATTTATGACTCTCTAACATATAGCTATGCTATCACTCACCAGATGGGAGATGAAGTTCTCGGTTCGATTTTTGACCATGGCATAGTAGGCTCATCAGTACTGCAGCTGGGTAATGATCTGAAGAAGAAATTATCAACACAGTTTTGTAAACACTTATAAACCTTTAGGCGATATACGTCACGAGAATGTGGAATAATATTCTTTTTTGGCTACATAAGATCAACGTAAAAAAGAAAATTCACTGTGGGCAGTTGCAACTGAGCAGTAGAAATATTATCACTTTAAGAGGTTGGCAATGAAAGATGAAATGGGATATCAAGGCATCGTTATTAAACTTTATATATTGCATGATCTCAGTGCACTACTATTGCATACTGTATCACGTTCTGCAGAAAATCGTAGTGTCTCTTTTGAACGAGATTGTAAATACCGAGGCTTCAAGATAAGGACCGCGTTTGTGTAACGTAAAATTATAAAAAAAGAAAATATTTTGGGTAGAGCGCAAAACTAAAATATCTGGCTCTACCGAAATCGGCTTTCTATTTTGACTATACTGGAATCACGCAAGTTCTGCTAAACTACCCTAGAAAAAAAAAAGTTTGGAAAGCAAGATATATGACAAGCCGCACTTTTAGCTACGTAAGCATATAGCTGAATTGGGCACGACAGAGGTTGTCAGCAATTCTTATATTCAAGAGCGAACTATTCTCAAGATATTGAAGTGATCCTAGACAAGATATTTCTCTAAGACCTCCCAAAATGCCGACACGAGGTCTACCAATTAAACCTCGTTTTCTTCTGCTCAGGGCCTGCGGGGGCAAACTATTCGGACTGTATATATCCGTCTGTTGACGATTTCAGCGATGCGCTCGGCTACATTTGTTTGTTACTAGAATATTAGGAAATATTTGGGCTAATTTTAGGCCTGCTGATTGGTACGAAAACGATTTCGTCAATTACGTAAGCGCCATGTACCTCAGGTAAGTTACATGTACCCGTGTTTCAAGATACTGAAGTGACCCTAATCAAGATAATTCTTGAAGACCCCCAAAAATACGACACAAGGTCTACCTTTCTTCTGCTCAGTGGCCTGCGGGGGCAAACTATCCGGACTGTATACAGATGCGCGGGTTGACGTTTCAACAAGACGCGTATCTATACCTTGTTTCTTACTTCATTATTAAGAAATATTAGGGTCACTTTCAGACCTGGCCATTGGTATGAAAATAAAAAATACCGTCAATTAGGTAAGCGCCGTTTACCTCAGTAAGTACATGGCGTTGAATGGCACAAGCCCATCAACAGAGATGAAAATCGATTTTGGGCTGTAAGAAGATGTCAATTAGGATTCTCAGCTACGCGCACGAGCCATTTCATGTCGGTGCGTGTGTAATTTCATAAACACAGGAAAGGAATGGGTGATACAGTGAAGGAGTTGTCATAACCTCGCAAAAGTCCTGTGCGTAGGAAGGTAACATTTTTTAGAAGGCGCCAAGATTCCTAATAAAGGAAATAGCAATATAAAAGTTTCGAAGCTTTCATTTTTTTATGAAAAGTCGTTCGATAAAACTGTGCGTTTAATTAAATATTTGGAAAGCGTCCGACATATCAAATGTTTACGACCGGATATTGCCAAATTATTTCTTAACAAAGGTATATATTATACTGCACCGCCGTTTGCTCAAAACCGACGACCGGCAACGCCAAAAATAATGATACCAGCAAGAACATTTTCATTCGACCACTCTCATATAATATGCACTGAGCTAAAAAATACAATAAAGGAAAGAAATCAGAAGCCATAACACCTGCACATACAATACGGTGAAACTAGTGGAGGAAAAGTAGGCAGTTCGGTTACTCACTTATGACGTCGTCCCCAATGTCGCCGAAACCCGGATGAGCTTGTAGCGCCGCCCTCAGGTCCTTGACTTTGAAGTACTCAGATACTGAGAGCTTTTTGGTGAATAAGCCACGATAAACGAAGCAGGCTATGCACTCCTCGGCTGCCATACTTCTTTCAGAAGAAACAAATCCGAGGACACCAGTACTACCACCACCCCGTTAGTGCAGCGTGTGAGGGAAGGGACACTCGTTTTGACGCAAAAAGAGCGCGCGCCTCCGGCAGAAAAAGCCAGCACACCCGTCTTTGTCTCGTCTCCTCGCTTGTTTACGACACTGCATAGGCAAGAGCCTTTGTATCCTTTGAAGTCACGAAACAGCGGCCTTTGTGGATACCTCCCGGGGAGATTCGTACAACTAACTGAAGATCTGTAGGCCAGCGCTTTGCCTCGTTGTCTTCGAAGCGGCCATGAAACTAAATAAAGTCGCATAATTGCAATATAGACTACAAATGATGAATTTGTTCTGTGACAACTTAAAATAGACAATATTTGCAAGATAAACACAATAAAAACAAAATAGAAAAAAAAACGTTCCAGAACAGTCGGGGCTTTCTTTCCATCATATCAAGGTGAACAATTAGGGTCGCTACGAGTATTGCGGTATTCGACGATCAGAAACATAAAAATATAAGTGTTACAACTGCTGGGTACTTCGTTTCAGCTTAAGTCCAGACGCAGCCGGCGCTGCACGCTGATGGTACCAATCGTACAGTGTCAGAAGCGCACCATCATGGCGTTCGCCGTCATGTTTCTGAGCATGTTCTATCATTGCTGAACCAATCATAAACGGAAAAGGCCCAGTGGCTTGCGCTCGCTTGATTGATCCACCTCGCTCGTAGCGTGGCTGCGTCTGGACCTAAGCTGGAATGAAGTATGATTTCCGTTGTTTTTACCTTTCACATTAACGTGTTACTTTCTTTTTTAATATAGACGCTTTGCACACGCGCCAGATTGAGCCGCCATAGCCGACCTTCCCCTGTTTTGCCGAAATGCCGAGCCACTGAAGCGGGCGTTTATGAGCCTCCACAGGGGCCTATGCTGGGGAGGAGGACACAGTAGCACCTAAAGTCGCAATAACCCGTCCTGCTGTGGCAACGATGACGTGAAACGAACGTAATAAGAGGGAACAAAAACTGAAGGTCACTTATGGCGGCGCCCATGCACAGCTGCTGCAAAGCGTCTATACAATATTTTCTGGCAAGTTCAACAACTATGCCCTCTTTCATCATAAATAACAGCGCAATCAAAGATGTGAAGAAAAAAACGCGAACACACACATACACTAAAGACGCAATGTCACGACATATTCAATACATTTGGTTTAGCCGATGATCGCACAAACACACACAAACAAAGAACGAACTGCATGACCACGCGTGCATTCTTGGTGCTGCTTGATTGGCTTCAACGGTCTGTAGTGTTGGCTGAACGCTGATTTAAGGTTAAATGAAGTCAAAATTCAGATGTTAAGGTCAAACCAAAGAAGGGCATCCGGCACGCCCCAGCACCAAAACAGGGTGCTAATTTCTTGACCAACAGGCCATTGTTTGTCGTGCAACCCGAAATCTCGATTGCAGGGCGCCTTCTCAGTTATAGGCTTCCGTCAGATTGTGGGCAGCTCGGACAGGATTAAAACACTCCAAATGGGAACCCGTATAGCAGGCACGTAGCCAGAATTTTGTTTCGGGGGGGGGGGGGCCCGCCCATGACAAAATGTTGTATGAGGGGGAGGAGGGAGAGAGAGGCCCCAGCAAAATGGAAGATTTCGGGGGGGGGGGGCCTGGGCCCCGTGGGCCGCCCCCTGGATACGTGCCTGCCGTATAGGCCAGCGCTTTGCCTCAGATCCCTCAGATCCACCGATACTTTTTTCTTTTATATATTATTTCCGGTTAAAAGCCTCCGAGACGACTATGAAGCAAAATATAGTCGCACCATTCCACCAAACCATAGTAGGATTGAAAAAATAATTTCTGCAAATGATAAGAAAAATAAAATTGAATTCGCAAACATGGTGAAATTGCAACCGCCGGAATCCCTTTCTCGGCGTCAATTTTATTTGGGGCATACCGATGCACAGTGAAACGCGCGCAAAAGCAGCTGTGGCCCACTCGCAGCCTCGCTTTTGTTGTCTTTACATCTCTGGCTCGCTCACTGCGGGCATCCAGACATCTGACACCCACACGTCTGGTGCCATTTTTGTCTCTCGTGTGTAAAGCCCCTCTATCCTGAAAAAAGCGGCGTCAATCATTGTTGTGGAACCTTCTGGGAAATTCATGGCGTCTGAAATCTAGCTCAGTGCTGCGCTGTGCCGTCATGATATTTTCAAGGGCTGCACGTTGCACGTGCCTCGTACATTGACGAACCTTGCGCTACTTTTGAAACATGAAGGGGCTTTACTCGTGTGGCGTTAGAAGCGGCACATGACGACAAATGAAAATCAAGCTAAACACGTGTCGCCATCTGTATTTGATATTAGAAAACTGCAACTTGCCGTAGCTGAATGGGAGAAGTTTGTGATTGTTGGAACTATTCAGAGCGCGCGAGGACACCGGTAAAAGGGAGCGAGGACGCGACCAAAGCATTGGAGCTGCGACGACCACGGCCGCTTGATCACGAGCTGTGCACTACGAGGAGAAGGGAAGGAAGTAGAAAATGGCCCGAACGACGTTGACATTTCTGTACCCGATGTCAGACAATTAAAGTAGTTTGTTTTATTAGATCAAAGCGTCGACCTCAGACAAAAAAGATACGTCAGTGAGTGAATACTGAACTTCACGTTCAGTATTCATCGATATAGAGTTTTTGGAAAATGTAATATCAAAAGACGCTCTGCAGTTTACTGTCTAGTTATTTTCTTTAGTTAACTTGATTGCGTTTTATAGCACGAGGATTTATAACACTATTTTCATTTTTATTTTTTTATTTAAAGATGTAATTTTTTTGTACAATTCATCACTTACTTTTTTTAATTCACTATGTCCAACAGTACCGTTCTCGTAGATTATTGTGGACATTGGGACGTTAAATATCGAGAAAAAAAATTTTCAATATCATAAACTGTGGTTTATTAAAAGTGAAATATTAAACTAACAACTAAGAATAAAGTAATATCGAGACATTAAAGTATAGTTAAAAACACTTATTTAATTCGACATTAACTTTATTGCTGTAGAATACATAAAAAGAAAGTTATAAATCGTCAACAATAAAGCAAAACGGGATTCATGGTGGGGTTGCACCTAAACATGCAACAAATAATACGAAAAAAAAACCGAAAGAAATTACGCGCGTTTTTATGGTCTTTTTATTTGTTCTCATTGTCTAGCTTTCTCGAGCATCCGAAAGAAAGAATGGGAATGGGAGGAATTTGTAGGCTGCTCCTAATATAAATTTTACGCTTTTCTACAACAAAAAAAAAAAAAACTTGGACATTGGGTTTATCCGAATGTAACTCTTATATGGTTGGGAATCGATAAGTTGCCGAAGTTTCAGGACCTGCCGTTCAAAACTTTGAAGAGAAGCCTCTTTCGGGAACGTCTGTGTTATTGCATTTTGTAATTCCGATTTCTCTCAACATTCAAATTTTGAATGAGAAAGCGGCTTCCAACGTGCCTTATAACGGAACGGGTCCTAATTTTGAATCCTGAGATAGCGCTAAATTCGGAAATTTTGGAATGTAGCTAACCGCTAGCGGAACTGAGGCGTCTCGTCCCAACCACTGGAGCGGAAACGTATGTGTTTGGTGGTGCGTACTTCATGTCATCAGTGAAAAAAGCGCCGTTCAGATTTCTCCTCTAACAACCTGTTTTACAACTGTGCTCGATTTTTTTTTAAATTTCAACACATTTTTGTATTTAGTACGGCACAGCACGGCACGAGCTTGGAAACCGTTTTTATTTTTTTTTAACCTTCTTTACAGTTTTGCGAAATAACATAGCTTTTCTAGACTGTAATTTTCCCGAGTGGTTCGAAAACTGCTAACGCGTCTAATCTAGAGGGGCACATCCTACCTTGTCAAAACCTGATTGATGGACTGTGTGGCCATAAATTAAGCCACAACGTCGAGTTCACAGTACCTATCGAGGCTAAACTTTCTCCAAAAAAGAAAAAAAAACGATGTGGAAGGAAACTCATTTTTATTCGATCGTGAACTGAAACTGGAAAACATCCGGTACGGTTCAGCACTAACAACTGTTTCATTTGAAACCAAACACGCTTGTCGGGGTGAGTATTTGTACCTACCTATCTCTACCTACCGTGATACCCAGTTTTGCCCGTTGTTATAACTGTGTAAAAACGAAAAATACGCACAGTAAATTTTATTGTAAATGTATAGCTGATGGCCTATTCTTTTCCCCTTTAAACTAAACCGCTTTGGCATACTTTATGCCAAAAAGTAAAATAAAAAAAGCCAAACATCGCATTTTTGACGTTTAAGTGGCATGTTTGAAACCTTGGGTCTTAGGATTCATTATATATTTTGCTTATGATATCCCATAAGCCCAAAAGGCCTATACACATGCTATCAACTGTTCCCACTTTAGTTTAATTTATTTTCACAAAATAATTTATATACATTTTTAAATTTCATTCGAAAGTAAATTTAGCCATAATTTGAGCCCGCGTTATTAGAAAGGGCCAATATTGGTTCCTCTCTTATTTTTTTTTATATTTCTCCTAATAATGTTAAAATTCTGTGCCATATTCTTTTTCTTTTTTTTTTGTATTTTCTGTAGAATTGCTTAAACACACTATATACATGCACCCGAATCGGTAAAACGCTAGGGTTGTTAGTTGGCTTGAATACAAGGTTATTAGCGATAAAATGCTAAGGGCAGAGGGGTCGAAAGTGCTTGGGAGAGAACGGTCGGCGGAAAATGGCAGTGGAGAGGAGGGAGGGAGAGAGTTCTGTGGACGTTTTTAGGAAAAAATGTCTGCATCTACCCCTTCGCTGTTCCAACGCCACTATCAACGCTTTTTTTTTCTTTTCTGAGGGGGGGGGGGGGGGGTTAATTGAGACACTTAGGTCGGGCTGCGTATTTTTCTTGATCTCTGTTAGTGTATACACTATTTCCTTATCTATCATCTCGCCTGTATTTCACTGCTGTTAAAAACCATGAAACGAGATCTTCGACCGGCAGTCTTTGTGTTGCAGCTATCATTCCAGTCTTCTGGTCGAGCTTTTTACATTCGAAGTTGCTTGTGTCCAGTTTTGTCAATGGCTGTCGTTCACAGTTTTGATCAAGTCTCCTTACGTTGGTCGACATAGAAAGAATATATAACAAAATAAACTTTTTTTTTGCTCTGAGAAAAAGCCCCTCGACGTGGATCTGCTGAGGTCAACCTTGCCCACTCACAGCGCTGCTGCGATGAGGTTACAAAAGTGCTTTGGCCGGAGTTGTTTCGCACGCCTTGATAAAACTGCGTGATGTGATTGTGCCCAGTGTATTTTCCAAGCGTGATATGCTTTAAAGTGGCAATTTGGGCCTTTTTTTTTCATAATCACGTAAATAAGCGCAAAAAAAAAAAGGGGGGCCGGGGGGGGGGGGGGGCAAGAAAGTAGACAGAAAGGGACGCACTTGCAACTAACTTTTATTTTGGGGAAACTAATCATATATATTTAGCTGTGACAAATAGACAATCACAGCTAATTCCGGTCTAACCTCCGTAACAAAAAAGAATGCGCATTTGCCGACAAAGACAGTGACATGTTCGCCCTTTTCTTTGGTTTCGATATGCTCGGGGACGTTGGAGTCCCTGGTGGCGGCTAAACACGAGCTGAAAAGAATGTAAGACGAACTAGAACTCTAATTCAGGTAAAATGCTTTCTAGGAAATTATCTACGGCCTATTAGACAAAACGCAAAGAGCTGAGACATCCCAGCTTATTGCTCCTGCTTCGCGTGCGGTGAGTGGTGGATCAATAAGCGTTAAGAATTAGGGCTGGGCAATTGATCGATTAACCTTCCGATTAATCGATTAAGGCTTTAATCGCGATCAAATTTTTTAACCGGTTAATCGATTTTTTAATCGGTACTCAAAAGAAGTCAACTGGACGCACGCATGGCGCTATCCTGGACGACCTGCCCGAACTAGGGGTGACTCATGCCCCCCCCCCCCCCCCCCCCTAAGGAAAACGCTGCGTGGCGTGCATCCGGTCGTTCTGTCCTGAGCGGTTTTCTGCTCCCAGCCGGGTGCGTGTTATGAGTGTGAGCAAGGTTCAATTCTCGCGCTCGCGAAGCGTCACGTGTTCGAGGATATACATTACAGTTCTACCGAGGCCAGACGAACAAGCCGGGCCCGCAATTGATCCCTTTACGACCGCGAAACTTCACGTGTTGAGGACATATTGCACATCCTGCCCAGGCAAGACAAACAAGCAGAAAGACAAGCTGGGAAGCTAACAACGCCATGGTTACTTGTTCCAGTACTTGGCCCGTATACAAATGGACGAGTTCACGAGTATGAAAGGCAATCTCGCTGGAAAGTTGGGGTTTAAAGTAAACTCCAGCGGTGAAGTTTTTAACTCCGAAGGAAGTCCACTGCATCATCTGCAAAAAGCCGTTTTCATACAGTGGAAGCGTACGTTCGCTTCAGAATCACCTACGAGCGAAGCACCCATGTACGCCGCTGTAGCAAGGACCATCCGCCAAAACGCCGACAACAATCAACGCATTCTCGTCGAGGCCCCTTTCTCTGAAAAAAGAAGAAAGCATCGCCCAAGCCCTAAAGCCCCTCCATGTTTCAAAAGTAGCGCAAGGTGCGTCGATGCACGAGGCACGTGCAACGTGCAGCCCTCGGGAAGATCATGGCGGCACAGTGCAGCACTGAACTAGATTTCAGACGCCATGAATTTCCCAGAAGTGGCGCGCGGCACGTGCCTCGAGCATTTATACAACAATGAATGGCGCCACATTTCCCAGGATAGAGGGCTTTACCAAGCCCTGACTTTTGTCTTCCTGTCGGAGAATATGGACAAACGTCTTTGTCTTCGGAGCTGGAGCAAAAATATCTGAGTCTTTGAATCGTTGAACTATATATGTATCCTCAATTGTAAATGTCCTTTGCGCCGTGTAACAGGAAGTAAAATAAGTCTTTAAAGGCAAGACAAGTTGTTGCATTCTTTTTAATATTTTATTTAAAAATCAACGCAACCGATTAATCGATTAATTAATCGATTAAAAGGTGGCGATTAATCGGGTTAAAATTTTAATCGACGCCCAGCCCTATTAAGAATTCATCAAGTCGTTGCTCAGTCGGGAGAGATGACGTGGTTCTGACACTTCTGTCAGCGCTACGGTAATTCCCGATTAAGTCACGAAGCATCGAAATACCTGCTGTGAAAATGAGCACAACTGCAGATTCATTTGGTGCGTGCTAATTGTCACATTCTTACCGTACGAATATTAGCGTCTAGGGATAGGCATAATTAAAAAACTTTTATTGGGGGAGGGGGGGGGGCTTTTTGGAACAGCAACCCCCCCCCCCAGAAATAAAAAGAAAAAAAGCTAGTAGTGAAAAAAAAACGCTGCAGGGAGTGCGTCGGTTGAAAGCTCGCACCACGTGCTCCGACCTCACGACCGGCGTGTCGTGTGGTGCACGTGTGATGCTTGGTGCACGCTACAAAGGCACCAGGTTAGCAGTCGCACTGGATTGGCTAAATCTATCGCATACAGCGTGGACTAAGTCGCCACAAAGGAGCAAGCCGGCCTTACGCTGCCAGAACATATACGCCTAGTTTGCTCTGTTCTTGACAGCCCAAGGTGAGCGAAGTGAAGGGTTCCGCCTCGCGTTAGCAGAGCCTCTGCGGTTATACTTCGTTTCAGCTTCGGTCCAGACGCAGTCAAAGCTACAAGCGCGAGCTCCGGGCTTTCAGCATCCCTGCCAAGCACGCGCTCGTGCAGTGCAAGCACTGTTCTGGGCCACATGCTCGCGCTTGTAGCATCGGCTGCGTCTGGACCGAAGCTGAAACGAAGTACAGTTCATGCTAAGGTAAGAAGTTTTATCTTTCCACTGCCGAACACGCTGATTCCTGTTGTTTCGGTCGATCAGGTGCAGTTCAACCACCGAACGCGCTGCTCCTCGAATGGACATGTCTGAAGCTCTAACGATCATAGCGCCTCTGAACCGACCTGAATCAACACCACCTCTGAAACCAGAGCTGAGTGAGGGGAGGACGCGGTTACAAAGAAAGACACAGAAAAAGAGTGCAGAAGCACTAGGCGGTAGAAAGAGAAGCCTTTTTCGGAGCGCAGCTCTTAGGCGCCTGTTTCCAGCTTGAGCGGCGTCGGCGTCGGCGTAACCGCGCGTTGCATTATGGGAAACGTCCCATAATGCAACGCGCGGGTGTCACTCGTGACCCGCGCGTTGCATTATGGGACGTTTCCTATATTGACGTCACACGTACGTCACATGTGATGTCACGAGGGTCCCCAGTGACCCGCGCGTTGTATTATGGGACGTTTCCCATAATGACGTCACACGTGACGTCACGAGTGGCGTCGCGAGGGTCACGAATGACGTCACGACGGTCATGAGAGTTACGAGCGACGTTACGACGGCCACGAGTGACGTCATTATGGGAAACGTCCCATAATGCAACGCGCGGGTCACGAGTGTGACGTCACGAGTGACATCACGAATGTCAGAAGGTCACGACCTTCACGAGTGACGTCACGAGGGTCACAGAGGGTCACGAGGGACGTCTCACGAGGGGGAGGAGAGGGGAGGAAAATGAGAGGAGGAGGGAGGTGGAGGATGGAGGATGGGAGAGGGAGCAGGAGTGGTAGGATGATAAGGAGAGAGGGTGAGGAGGAGTAGGGGAGGAGGAGAGGGTACGGTGGAGGAGGAGGGGCATACCCTCTTCTCCGTACCCCCTCCTCCTCCCCAAGAGCTGTGCGCTAATTCGGCATTACAGGGGTTGTGAACGTCTTTCATCTTTTTCCTCCTTCTTTCTGGATTTGCGAAACGTCAAACCAACTCAAATACACATTAATTGAAGAGCGTGTTGGTAACAATGACTGGCAACAGAAAGAATAAAACAAACTCCGGACAAGAGTTTGTTTTGTTCTTTCTGTTGCCAGTCAACTCAAATAGGCAACACTTTTTTTTTTTGTCGATTTGCTCGCGACTGCACCACTGCACGCCATTTTCTGCCGCCAACGGAGTAGTTTTACCAAAAACAAAATAAGTACAACACCGGCGGCCCGGATAGTGGGGAGCCGCGGTTTGCGAAGTCAGAGGGCGCAGCACTTCGAAGCCGTCGGCGATGGCACTAGCGATGCCATCGCTAGCGCCATTGCTAGTGATGACATCGTTGTCGCTAGCGCCGTTGCCGACGGCTTCGAAGTGCTGCGCCGCGCCGGGTGCAGTTTTGAGGAAGGTGTAGGCTGCTTCGGCAATTGACGGATTGCAACTGACATTGAACAACTATACGCAGTTGCGTTAGACATTCTCGGAGCAAGATTCGGGAAGAAAGATCTCATCATTGAAGAACACACGTCGCGATTGGTGGCAGTAAGGATAGTAAACAACTCTCACCACGTCCAGGTGCTCAGATTAATGTACGATGAAGTCGAGTGTGGAGTCCAAAGTCTTAACGGTGCTTCTGCTCAAGCACCTGCGGAAAGCTGTGCCATCAGATGTGGAACTAGAGTTCCTCCGAAAATCAACAAGGGAAGCAACAAACGAAGGAAATGAGCTCAAGAGGTGCCTGAACCTTCGCCGAATTTTTGAGCTACCTAATCCAAAGGCATAATCTGAATGCGGATGGCTTCCTGATTCTGAAATGCTATCTCGTTCTCCCAGATTCACTCTAGTTAATTGAAAAAGTGATATTTTGTTTGCTGCCGAAACCGAAACATCGTTCTCCCTAGTTTTTCCCCAGTTTTCCCCGCCACCCAAGCGTGACGTCACGGGTGGGCAGCGAGGCGCGCGGCCGGCAATCGGGTACGCTCGCGCCCGCCTTTCTCGCGTCTAACAGCGAGAAAACCTGGGTGTTCGTGCTATTTGAAGTTGATAATTATCTATATTTGCACAAAGTATGACCTTGGCCTACGTGCTAAACTATAAGAAAGTAAAAAAAAAATAAAAACGGGAGCAGTTGGAATTTTGATAGAACCGTTTTTGCAACTCGGTACGCTCAAGCCGCGGCTCGCTAGTTTCGTGATATCGCTAGTAAATCCGTTATCTTTCTATTAGAAGATGGCTGGCGAAGAAAGGTCGAAGAGTCACGCAATACATTTTTTGACAAATTGCCAAAGCACCACGGAAAATGCTCGGAATGTGGGTACAGATGCCCCACACGCTCGTATAACCTGCAAGGAACGTGCCATTTGTTTTAGATTTTCTTTAGAAAAGTTACTGTTGCAGGCGCCAGCGCGTGTAACTACTCTTGTGGCATGAATATGCTCCTTGGTGCTTAAGTAATTTAGCAAAAGATCTATAGACCATTTCTGAAAAGCGCTTCTGGTCGATGCCATTTTCAGCGTTCGTGCGTGTGGCGCGTACATTGCTCGCCTTCCAAAGCGACAAACATGTGCGTGCTAGGCTGGGACCTAACACATGTAGACTGTGATTCTCGTAAACAATGAAATGTATAGAATGGAATGAACTGCATTCGTGTAGATCAGATGGCAGGTTACTGGTCATGAAGATCGTGTTAAAATGACAATTAAAAGAACTCTGCAACCACCAAGCCAAACATCAAGGTGCAATGGAATGCGTATAAAATACACAAATACACTGTTCATCTTCAAATAAAGAATATTTGCTTGAAGATACAATAATGCGTAAGGTACAGAAAGACATCATAAAACTTTTAATTCAAAATAAGTTAACAAAAGTTACTAAAAATAATGTGTACCCGTATTTTTTTTTTTTACTTTTGGAGTAGAATGCAACGCGTTCGAACACCCATCCACGAGAGCACATGGGAAGGGGGTAATTCTATATAAGATTTTTTTATAATTAAGTTTTGGTTTAGCACAGTTTTCATCAGCTGTAAATTTGCATGCCTCCCCTCAACGACATTAATATTTTCATGGTTTAAAAAAAAAAACTTTTCAGCCCTATATAAAATTTCTCCGCAATAGAATAAATTAAAGACGTTTTCATCACTTCTTCTGCAGAGAATATTGCACGCCAACCATTTGACAAACCAGGCAAAGGCTCTATCGTATATTAATGGAGCTCAACACCTGCTCCATAAACCTCTGTAATAGCAGACAGGAATAGCAATATGTCGAAAGTCATGTCTAAATTCAGACTTGAACTTTGTTTAGACGTTTCACTTCTCGTCTTCAACATATCGGCCGCGTGAGTGGAACTCCGAGAGTAGCCCGAGCTAGATTCGACGTCCGAAACAGAAATAGTGTTTATAAAAAAATAAAAAAAAAATCACTGAACCAATTGTGAATAACAAATGTGACTGTGCAAAATGTCGACTATAGTGCTAGATTGTGTACTATTTTTCTCGATATTATTAGCGCTCTTCTTTGGACGGATGTCGTAGTGGTCACAGCCGGCTTGAGTTTGCGCTTGCCGCTCTTGAAGCTGTTCCAGCTGCTGAAGGATACTCAACTCGCAGCACGCGGCTATAAAGTATTCCGAGCAAAAGTGAAAATGTTTCACGTGACACTAGTTCTCTCGGCACACAGCTCGCGCAAAAGCACCTTGACGTGGCTGGCCTCCATTGCTGCCGGGGAACGCATTTTTTTTCTCCCACGAAAACAAGGGTAAAAAAGAAGCTTTTTCCCGGCACTGTTTCTACAATCTATCGCGGAGCACAGATTGCTACCCATTGCAAAGGAACTTTCAACCTTGAAGCTGCGAAAAAATAATCTCGATCGCTGGCGCCCGGAAAGCCACTTCGCGGCTGCCCGAGTCGCTCGTCCGCCTGCCCACCCGTGACGTACGCGGGTAGGGAAAAGTAGGGATTTTTCATTGTTGCCAGTAGAGAGTCGCCTCCTGGAACCCTCGCGGCCGGCGTAACTTGAAAATTCAATAACTTCACGGAAAATTTTATTTTTATAAAATATTTTGGTTATCAGTTGAGAAAGGGTTATTGATGCGGTCTGCAAATTTCCAGCCAAATCGAAGTCTACCAAAAAATCGGCGGAGTTCCCTTTAAGCGTGAAATCGAAAGCCGAGGACGTATGCAACGTATAAATGAAAAAAAAAAAACGCGAACAAGCTATCAGTTTGGTTCGATCTGCTCTCGATTAAAGAGATCAGCAATTGCAATACCCACCTTCCATAGCTATGTTTGTCATAAGAACTCGTGTCGAAAACAAACAGTGCCTGTTCTGCGGATCAGGTGACCACACAGCTGTCAAATTGTTCGACCCTCTATACCAGTGATACAGAAAAAAGATCCCCTCAGAAAGAATAGTCGTAGCTATCGATGCACCAAGCCCAACCAACCATCGTGCAAACAATGGCAAGCGCGCAAAGTGGCTGAAGTGTGCACATTGTTTTAAAAGACATGCGTCAGCAATGTCCTTTAGAACCCAGCTACAATGTGCAAAAAAAGCAAGAATTGAGCAAGACCTTAATTTTAAGTAAGAAAGCAATTCCTAACGAAACAGTGCTGCAGCCTTTTTTTAAAGCAACTGACACAAAAGGAAGTGTACCTTGTCAAGTACTTCTACAAACGGCAAAGGCATG